>LAXH01000014.1:83969-170757 GCA_001006505.1 Tilletia horrida
TGGGGATCTGGCGCGCTGATGAAGGCTGAAAAGATTGGGGCCCACTCCTAGTGCGGAGCCCGAGAGGTCATGCATGCATGCCATACCTGGTCGCTAAGGACCGATCGCCCCACCCAAGACGCCGATCATTGTGACCCATGCTCCCCGAATCAAGCTCTCGTACCCCTCTTCATCTACCATCAGCTTGAGGCAGTGGACCAGACCGGTATATCGCTCCACCACGGGCGCTCCAAATCCTTCTGCGCCCGCCTGCATCGCCTCTGCCTCCGATTGGGGCTCGTCGCACGGGCGAAGCGCAATGACGGGCTCTGGAGGCTCGGTCCCGTTCAGGATGTGGTAGTCGGGTCGCTGCGCGTTTGCAGACGTCGAGTCTGACGAACCATTTGCTGTCCCTTGCTCCTCTGCTTGCTGCCTTTGTTCGACGCGCTCAGCTTCGGCCTCGTCCTCGTCATCGATGGTGAAGCTGGCCCTGGGCGGATTAGAGTCGTCCTCCCGCGCCGCGGCGGTGCCCTGCTGGGCCTGGTGGTTGTAGCTCGCAGGCTGGTAGGATCCTTGAGAGCGAGACGCGTAAGCAAGGTGCAGAGGCTGTTGACGTTCCGGTCGTTGGACCGCAAGTCGGACAATGGCGCATTCAAGCGGGGCAAGAACAGCTACCGAGAGGATGTTCCAGATCAGGTAGATCGTGAGACCGATGATGGACACGTTCAACGTGTCGGGCGCATTTCCGTGGAATTCTTTATCGTGCTCGCCTGCGGGTACGGGAGACTGGAGTCCGCCGAGGGCAGGCACGAACAGTTGCCGCATGATGCGGGTGAAGATACCAATCCAGGCCAGGTGCAAGAGCATGGCTGGGAGAAGGCCGGGCAAAAGATAGAGGCGCCAGGGTTGGGCGAGCTCATTGGGGGAGAGCAATTCGCGCAGATTTGCACCAAATTTGTTGATTGACAAGATTCGGGGGTGAACCACGGTTCTGTGCGAACAGAATTGCGGTGAGCGGAGTGCAGCGACAGGATGCTATCAGCAATGAGCACGTACCTGTGTGTCAGGACTTGCAGTGGTAAACTGGCAATCATGGCGCTCAGCATGTAGACCAAGTTTGCGAAGAAGCCAAATTGGCCCGGTCCCGCAGGCGCAGCCTTGTAGGAACCGGACGCGCCGTGTCCCTTGACGTCGAAGAACATGTAGATGAGCAGGGTCAAGATGACGAGCTGGCAGGCTGTAGGAATGGCGCCCTTGTAGAGTCCCGCCCAGCCCTCGAGTCGCTTGGTCCGGAGAAGCATGGCCCAGAATCCGGAGACGACGGGCCCAATCTTGGCTGCGGACCTCCTCTCGCTGAGGAAGGCAGATCGTAATGTGCCCCGCTCCGCGCCATCCTCCATCAAAGCTTCGAGTGTGATCGCGCGTGGTAGGTAGTTTGCGCGCAGGCGGATGAGTGCTCCGGTGAAGGGCTGGGTGATCAAGACGGAAATGCACGCCGAGGCAAAGAGGAGAGCGACGAGGACGATGAACGTGAGGAGGCCGGAGTAGGTGAGGATGACGAGCAGGAAGAAGGCGCCTGCTCCGATCCCTGCCGCCTTTACAAGAGGTGACTGTGCCATGGTTGCGGCCAAGAAGGAGTCGAGGGTGAGGATATGCTTGTCGTGGTTTGGCAGGATGGACGTGCGCTCAGACTTCGAACTCGCAGCTCAGGTCGCAGCTTGTGAGCTGATGAAGGTGACCTCACTGCCACGATGTCACTAACTCGGCCGATATTCTGCCTGTTTACGTAGTACAATTCTGGCCACGTGGTGAATCCAGTCAGGGCGGAAGTAAAATGTGGGTTAAGGATCTGCACAATTGATCTGCATACATGATACAACCACTTAAGCTGAGTTTCTTGCACTACGGCATATCGAATTACAACTTTGACCCTCCTCCTGCTGTCCCCGCCCGTCATGCTGCAGAACTTCGGCGGGAACTGCATGGTCCAAAACCTCGCCAGAGAGAGAGAGATTCCTCCTTCTCTCCGTGGCTGCAGCGCTCTCCGGCTCTCCCCCTGCGGCACGCCTCACAGAATGGGTCAGGGACTTGAGTCTCTGTTCTCTACATACGAGCATGAGCACGCATGCACCAAAAAGGTCCTGCCGTGCAGGCGGCATCTTGCAGGACTACTCACCACCAACCCTGACGGAGACGGCAGCCCGGCTTGTTGACATCTTGTGTGAGAGAGGGATGGAAGCTGGGAAAGGAAGCGTGCGTCAGTTCTGGTTCCGATTGTGAACCACGTCTTGCTCTTCGACTCGGCGCATGGTTTGGTGCTGACATCGACCTTGCTAAACCCAAACGCGTTGTCGGAGGTGAAGCAAAGAGTGCAAGAACCCCTTGTCTGTGTCTGTTGACTGTGTTTGTCTCCTGCCTGTGTCTGTCGCTGTATTGTTAGCTGCCCATTCACGCATCCGCCTCAAAAAAGTGTAACTTCGGCTAACCAAAGAAGGAACGAAATCGTCCAGTCAATAATTAATCAATCTACAGTATGTACTGCGTCTCCCCGGCTCTCTGCCTCATCCTGGCTGGCATTTCTCTCTCTCTCTCTCATTCTCTCCCTCATTCTTTCGCTGTTCTATCTGCTGCACACTTCTATTTATCGGCGTTAGCTCTGCGGTCTTCTTTGGATCAAAGAACCTCTGATAGCGCTGCCGCCGCTGCCGCTGCCGCATGAACATGTCGCCCTGAACTCTCTTCTCTCCCTCCAAACCTTCGAACGCACAGCAAGAGCAGAGCAGAGCAGAGCAGAGCAAGAGCAGAACCATATCTGGCAAACTCGGCCAGCTCCTGCGTCCCATATTTATCAACCTGCCTTACCCACCACCACCCTCTCACCAGCCGGCACCGCTGTCCTGCCCATTCTCCCACCCTCTTTGCCCTCTTCTCTAGCCCAACTTCTTTTCGGTTTCCCATTCTCGACTCCCCTCTTCAAGAACGGCTTCTCCTTCATCCCACATTCATAGAGACACTCCAACCCCCCCGGCGAGCAGCAACAGACATGTCGCACGTCCCCAGCGGATTCATTTCCGTGCCCTGCGCGCCTCTCGACATGGCCGGCAATGAGTCAGTGCCTAGCTCGAGATTCACATTCAGTTCCCATACTGAACCCTCTTCCTCTGACCCTTCCTTCCTTCCTTCAGAAAAGTAGCCATGGTCACCAAGACCATCTTCTTCGCCACACCCCTGGATACAAGGCACATGCGGGAGACCTTCTACGATCTCCAAAGGCAATGGCCTTATCTCGCATCGCGGCTGCGCAAGGGCAGGGGAAGATATCAAGATCTATGGACCGTCCACGTTCCAATGGCAGCCAAGCTTGAAGAACTCATCAGAGCCGACCACCTCTGCCTTCCCGCTCGGCGCAGGATACCCATGTTCTCCTCAGAGGAGCGGGATCACGAGTCCTTATACACAGTCTTCCCATTTGCCAAGCTCGCCCAAAACTCCCACAAGCTCCCACAGAGCACACCGACAATCGCCAAGTATGACCGCAATGAATTGCTACGCAACTTCACTTCGTCAGACTCGCTCCAATCCTTCGAGGATTACTTCAAGACCGACGCTGCCATCTTTGCTGCGCATGTAGTCAACTTTGCGGACGGAGCCGCCTTCACATTCACGGTACCACATGCCTGCTTTGACGGCGCCGGTGCCAAGAAGGTATTGGTGGCCTATCTCGAACTGCTGAGGGGCGAACCAATGTCAACTCCACCACCACCACTCGGCTACGACCCCTTCAGCCAATATGCACCTGATCCTTCACGCCTTGAACAAATAGCGCAGGACGGCTGCGACGAGGAAGCCATCCGATCTAAAGAAGTCACGCCCCCACCACCAGAACAATGGCGGGTCCTCGGCGTGGTCGGCGTCATCGTCTTCCTCTGGTACACTGCATACGACTACTTCTTCGACAGGCCGGTGAAGAAGATGGACCGGGTGATGATCTACCTGCCACCCAAATATGTGAACAAGCTGAAGGATCAAACCAGAAGCGAGATTGAGGCAGAGTACGGAGCTGAGAAAGCAAACTCGTTGCGATTAAGTCGGGCGAATGCTATGCATGCTTGGGTACTCAAGGTGAGTTCTGGCATTTCAAACCTGAGATTGCGCATCGCAGGCCCCCCCACTCATTGATATGTGAGCTTCCTTTTCCAGAACGAGCTCGCTCGACGAGTCGATGTCAACCCTGATCGGATGGCCATGCATGGCACATTAGCAAATATACGATATCGTCTGCCGCGGGGCTTGGCCTCGATCCATCCCAACTACACCAGCAACTGCCTTGCTGTCGTAGGTGAGTCGTTTATCCTCGCTGGTCAGGTGAACAAGTGCATCATGAGCTGAATTCTCCGTGGGATGTCATGTAGCCACGCCTTCCAAAACAACAAGAGAACTGGCCGCCAGCTCGATGGGAGCCATTGCCTACGATCTCAGAGAGACCTTGCAACGGCAGACCACCCCGGAGGCCATGGAGGAGTTTGTTCGCTGGCAGAGCTGGAGAGGGACACCTGCCTCGCTCGGTGGTGGCATGGAAGAGGGCGGTACTGCAGTCTTCTTCCCGACCAAGGCCAGATTCACCATGATTACAGACTGGACCAAGTTTGGTCTCTGGGATCTCGATTTTAGTGGAGCTTTGCCGAAGCGGTCATACCTCGACTCGCCACCCTCGGTGGACAACAGCGATGCGAGCTCGACCACCACGGTGGCCCCCAACTCGGAACAGTGCCGAATGTTGGCAATCCTGTGCGACTCTCACAACCCGCTGTACCACCGCAACGGCTGGATCATGACGGGCGGCCGTGACGGTGGCTGCTGGATTCTCGGATCGATGACGGAGGAGGAACGTCGGCATCCCGAGGGATGGGGTCGATTCGACGACGCCGTGATTGACGATGCCGTCCTTCATGAAGACTCGGTGTTTGAATACGCACTCAGGAAGCTCTCATGAGAATTGCCACCCCCACGGCTAGCGCGGCGTTGCTCCCTTGTCGTGGAGGGCCTCCCTTCTTCACGTGGGCCGATGCGTTTAGTCTTGCCGCCTCTGCATATTTATCCCACTCTCCCTCTCCCGTCTCCCACGCCTTGCCCTTCGTTATCCGCATTCGCTACCAGCCTCTCTTCGCCAGTCCTAAACATCACACACTCTTTGATATTCTATCGTTCGCTTTCCTTTTCCTACCCATACACTCATTTGTTCAATGCGGCACAGTTTTCTGGCATAATACCACTTCTCTGTGTGATATTCCCAAACCACCTTGATGTTGTGATTCCAGGATCTACTGAGCTGGTAACGACCGTTCTTGTCCCTGGACGACGACGTCCGAGCTACCATCTCCGAATAAGAGCATGTCGGACGCGCCTCCGGGCTACACATCTGTACCCTGTGGGTCTCTGGACTTGGCAAACAATGAGTGAGCATGCCAAACCTCTTGTGGAAGATGAGTTGGACTCTGACCAAGAAACAAGCTCCGCAGGAAGTTGGCCACGGTGACAGTGACATTCCTGTTCGGACACCGATTCGACCTCGTTCGGCTCCAAGACGCATACTATGAGCTTCTCAGAGCGTGGCCGTTCCTCGCAGCCCGGCTCCGAAAAGGTCGCAAGCATCCTGAGCTCTGGAGACTGCAGGTGCCGGATCGAGAGACGGTGGAGGGGCTCATTGCCTTCGATCAAGCTGGCGCCTTTACTAAATCAAGGCCTCCGATGTTCTCGTGCCTCGACTCCTCCAATGAAGATATCGAAACGATGATGCCCATCATTGGCCTCGCAAAACACGTCAAAGCCGAGCCTCCCAAAACCCCTGTCACTTGCGACGTCGATCGAAAGGTCCTGCTGAAATATGGCACGCATCCCTACACTGCGAAGTCGAACAACGACTACTTCACCCGGGACGCCAACATCTTGCCTGTCCATGTCAACAATTTCCGGAATGGAGCTGCCTGGTCTCTCACCTTTCCGCACGTGTGCTTCGATGCCGCCGGGATCAAGGTGGTGTTGACAGCATACACGAACCTTTTGCGTGGGGATACGGTCGCGGCGCTTCCTCCTTTCGGCTACGATCCTTTTGCACAACTCAAGCCTTCCAACGCAAAGCACGGAGCAGTCGACGACAGTACTGCCGTCTCGCAAAAGCAGTCTGCGCCACCAGCTCCGAGTCCGTGGAGCATTGTTTCTTTGGCGGGACTGCTCGTTCTTGCATTCTATTTCGCGTTTGATCTCCTCTGGGATCG
Organism: Tilletia horrida; assembly: GCA_001006505.1. Taxonomy (NCBI): domain Eukaryota; kingdom Fungi; phylum Basidiomycota; class Exobasidiomycetes; order Tilletiales; family Tilletiaceae; genus Tilletia; species Tilletia horrida. Next base: position 90,224 of record LAXH01000014.1, read on the forward strand.
GCCCGACCGACAGATGAGACGGGTCGCCTTCTATCTCCCACCGGCCGCAATCGCAGAACTCAAGGCTCAAGCTCGGGCCGACTTGGAGCGTGAAATTGGAGGACGGGCCTCGGATGTGAGGATCAGCACTGGCAATGTCATCACTGCGTGGATCATCAAGGTCAGTTTCCTTCCCATTGAGCCTTCCCACTTGCGTTTGAATCTCGCCTCAACATTGACCAACCTATCCATGGACATCTCTTCAGAATGACCTCGTTCGCCGATCACAAGTTGCGCCCAATCGATCAGTAGTGCTTGCGACGCTAGCTGACATGCGCTTCGCACGTCCGAACGGAGTCAAAGAGATTGCGCCCAACTACCTGTCCAATTGCCTGATACCTATCCGTGAGTACAGCTGACCCATCAATTTTCCTTCGCGAAGAGTTTATGCTCACAATACCTCGTGTCGGGCACACAGCAACCGACCCAAGGCCCGCGTCAGAACTAAACGAGATGTCGCTAGGCTCACTCGCCCTGATGCTCAGGCAGGCCATCGACCGTACAAGGAACCCTGCCGAGCTCGAAAAATTTGTGCGATGGCAGGTGTGGAGAAGCACTCCCATCGAAGAAGGCGGAGGACACCGCGTTGGCGAGATGGCCTTCTTCTTCCCTCCCTCGGCCTATTTCACCATTGTCACGGATTGGAGCGCATTCAAGCTATACGATTTCGATTTCAGTCCTGCGTTTGAGAATGGCGGATCGGACGATGGAGCCAGCAAGGACATCTTGAACATCCTCACGGACGCGCATGTCGCGGTGCATCATCGTAATGCTTGGACTGTGGCTGGGGGCAGGGATGGGGGCACGTGGGTCATCGGCTACATCTCCAACGCCGAGCGCAGACACCCTGCAGGTTGGGGCAGGTACGCGGATGCCGAAAGCGTTCTGAAGTCTTCGTAAGACTAGAGGAGCAGAACCGTCGAGTTTGCCCGCTTGCTTCCCATCATAGCAAAGAAAAAGTCAGGTCAAGGATACAAAGAAAGGGCGACCCGTACATGTGATTCATGCAATAGAGAAAAACAATCAATGCCTCTTCTTCTTCTTGCCCCCTGACCCACTCCGTCCCAACGCATGGAACTCTGCCGACACCACATCGTCGTCTCTGTCCATGCCTTCTCCCGCACGCTCCTCCTGTCTCCTCTTCCGCTTGCCTGCTCCCTTTGCACCGCCAGCACCTCCCTGCTCTTTCAACTCTCGGATGGCAGCACGCTGGGCGTCTCCCACGCGCTCCTCTAGCAGACTGATCGTCTCCTTGTCCGCCCCGCCGGGGAAGAGCGTCAGCTTCTTGTCGATGGTCTTTTCGATCCGTTGAAGCAGCTCGACGTCGTACTGACTGACGAGCGTGACACTCTTTCCGCTCCGTCCTGCACGAGCGGTACGACCGACTCGATGAATGTAATCCTTCGAGTTCGAGGGCAAGTCGTAATTGACCACAAGATCGACGGCGGGAATGTCCAGCCCTCTCGAAGCCACGTCTGTGGCTATGAGGATATTCCTCCCCCCTCCACGGAACGTAGCCAGCGCACCCAGACGAGCCGACTGAGAGAGCTGTCCATGCAACGGGATGGCGGGGAATCCCAGAGTTCTAAGCACAAGCGATATTCTTTGACAATCGTGCACGGTCCGGGTAAAGACGAGGATCGACTGCCCTGCTTGTTCGTTTGCAAGATGCACGAGGTGGACGTCCTTTTGGACGTAGGGCATGAAGAGGTAGTGTTGTGATAGCGTCGATACCGTAGCGTATCTGCCAAATCGCAAAGTTGGAGTTAAAGAACGTCAGCCAAGAGGACTCTTTCGTGATCAATCGAATGCCAGACTTACTTTGTGCTGACTTCGACTCTGACGGGATTTTTGAGTGAGGCACGCTGCAGCTTGGCGACTTTGGTCGTCATCGTGGCACTGAACAGCATGGTTGTTCGTTCCCTCGGAATCGACTGCAGCAGCTTGTCGATGATAGGGCCGAAGTCCATATCTAGCAGCCGATCAGCCTCGTCCAGCACCTGCAAGTCCCCTCGACGGATGCTCAGCGCCTAATCATGCCGGGCCTCAGTCCAGAGCACTCACCAGATATTTCAGGTTCCTCAGACTGAAACCCTTGGTGTTTTCGAGGTGATCTTGTAGTCGTCCCGGTGTTGCTACCACCACATGCGGGCGTTTCGCCAGCGCGATGCTCTGCCCGACCATGTCCATGCCTCCGACAATGGTTGCACAGCGAGCACCCATAGTGGCTCCGAGTGCCTCCACCTGTTGGCTGATCTGGTAGGCCAGCTCACGAGTTGGCGCCAAGATGCAGGCGAAGAGCGGCTGAGGATTGTCCCAGAGCGCCTGCAGGATCGGGATCGTGAAGGCGGCCGTCTTTCCAGAACCGGTCTGAGCGAGGCCGATGATGTCCCTGCCCGACAACGCTTGCGGGATCGACTGTGCTTGAATCTCAGTCGGCTTCTTGAAGCCCATCGAGGTGCATGCCTCGCAGATAGCTGGGATCACTCCGAGCTCGGCAAACGTCTTGACATCGGCCGCCGCATCCGCATCCGCTGCAGCAGTGCTGTCAATGTTCTTGGAGGTTGATGCTTCTGCCTCAGTCATCTTTGCTATGTCTTTGGGTCTTCTAGACGGGAATGGGATTGCTCTGAAGCAACAGTGGGATGCAGTGAACAAAAAAAGTTGCTGAACGCGAGGCGCTCGGGGCCTTTCGAGAAATTAAGACTCGTTTTTGGAGAATATGAACATCATCTTGCCATGCAGCATGCAGCTCCTCCTGAGTCAAAGATCATCATGACATGGTGCTGTCATTGTTCATGCTGAAGTTGAAGCCGCCAGAAGGAGCTGACAGATCCGTCCGGAAGCTGAATGCAGCCTCACCCATGACAGGCGGCGCCTCCCCAGTCGACTCCGCGAGCTCATCCTCTTCGTCGTCAGGGAAGAATGCGTCGATCATCATGAAGCACATTTTCTGAAAAAGGTTGGGAACATGAGGACATGTCAAGACTTTGTCGCCGACGCAGCAAGAAGGGAAAGTTACTCACGTAGATACTGTTGTTGGGATGTTGTTGGAGTTGATGGATCTGGACCATGCCGCCGCATTCCTCGACATACCCGGCATACACGTTCTTGGCTCCGAAGCCTGCAGCATCCTTGTCCGTCTGTCCGACTTTCAAAATGTTTGCAAGTGCGTCAAGCGTCACCTGGATCGTCTGGTTGTCCTTCGACTCGAGCATCGAGCACAGGGGCCCAATGCAGCCTTGACGAACCAGGTACCGGATCAGTTCGGGCCGTTGCAGACCACTCTTCGTAGCGTTACTGATCGCCCAACAGGCTTCTTTGCGAGTCCGAAGCTCCCCTGTCGTCATCAGGTTGATTAGCGGTGGGAAAATGTTGGCGTCAATCAATGCTTGTACCTGGGCAGGAGAGCCGGCCGCGATGTTGCTGATGGCCCAGCACGCCTCCTTTTGGGTAGTCCCGTTTCCTGCGTGCAGCAACCGACCGAAAGCGGGGATACAGCCTGCATTGATGGCCACTTCCGTCTGACTGTCATCGCCGGTGACTATGTTCCCTACAGCTCGCAGGGTCGGTGTCACGACCATGGGATTTCTTGAGCCGAGCAATGCTATCAGGCGTGGGCAACACCCGCTCTCCAAGACGGCCGCAATCTGCATGTTGTCGCCGTCGCTGAGGTAGGAAAGGGCCCACACGGCGTCGATAGTGGTCTCATCGTCATCAATGTAGAGTAGGCGCGCCAAAGCTGGAATGGCGGGAACCACCTGTATGCGTCGGAAGGATGAATGCGACGCAGATATCACTCAGCTCAGAAAGGCCCTCCAAGCATCACGCACAACTGAGAGCGACTCACCGCTTCCCACGGTGGTGGAGGCTGCCTGCCTCGACACAGGTTGCTGAGAGCCCACACCGCATTTCTCAACATGCTGATCTTAAGTTCCGTAGCCAAGAGATTCAGCAGGGGAGGCAGCATTCCATTCTCCAACACAAAGTCACGGCTGGCCGGCTTGTCTCCTGCGATGTTTCCCAGCGCCCATATCGCCTGTTCCCGGACTTCTGGCGAGCCGGAGCTTGCGAGCAAGTCGATGAAGAGCGGAATGGCTCCCGAGTAGATGACCACGTCTGTATGTGCCGATGTGCCTGAGGCAATGTTCGTTAGCGCCCACGCGGACTCGAACTGAAGAATCTCAGACGGGCTCCGGAGATATTCGACCAGGAGCGGAACTCCACCAGCTGCGATTATGATATCGATGGGAGGATCCTTCTCCTTGGAAAGCAGCTTGCGCAGTTTGACGATGGAGTTTGTTTGCTTCTCAGGCCCGCCATGCCGTAGCTCTTCGACTATCGCATTCACAGCAGCCGGACTCTGTCGGAAATATAGATTTCATGCAAACAGGACAGTGAGCTCTCGTGGTCCCCTTGCGCAGCCGGCTGTATGCGGTCCAATCGAGAGCGGCCACCGCACGTGAAGCACTCACGTTGTCAAGTTCTAGAGCTGCATCTACCGCTTCTTCGTCCTCTGTTGTGTCGCCGTCCGTCAAGGTGCCAGCTGCAGACTCCAAATTTCGTCGCTTCGCAGTATGCTCTGATCGTGCCTGGCGACGGATCTCGACTTGAGCCTCCTCACGCCGACGTCTGAGGTCTTCCTGGCGGAATTGCTGTCGAGACTTGTAGGATGCAGCTCGGCTGGCTGCACTCGGTCGAGAACCGGCTCCAGAAGAAGAGGCAGAAGCTGAAGCAGCCATGTGTGCCCAAAAGCAGTATGTTATGTGTCGAGACCTAGAGAAGGGCGATAATGTATGCTGTTCTCAGGTGACAGCAAGGCATGCGCACGGCGTCAGTAACAGCAAGGCGAGCCCTGGAGCTCTCTTCTGAACGCGTGGTGGTTGAGAAGCAGACTTACTGTTGCGTGGACAATTTCCTCAAATGGCCATGCAGGTGTTGGTCTTCCCCAACAAGGAGAACATCACACCGCTTCACAAAATTTTTTGGAGCGGATAAATCCCGCAACCACGCGAGTCGCGACCCTTGCAAGTTGCAAGCCTCAAGGAACGTGGAGTGAGATGGATGTAATGCACATGCGCTGCGATTCGTGTAATGATTCAAAGCACGGATAACAGCGGGATGGAGGGTCGATGGTGAATCGAAGAAAAGGGTCAAGAAAGTGGGGAAACGCCTGAAGAAGAAAACAAAAGCGTGCGCGTAAGGAAGTCCTGGTGGAAAGGCGGTAATCTCTTCCGCACTCATTCAGAGCAGACCCTGCAAAGATGCAACAAGACGCGTGTCAGCATCTTCTCATCCTATCTCGAGGTCAGGCAATGAGTGCAGTGAGTCCTGTTACTCACGCAATCTCTGAGGTTGACTTGGATGATGATGTCGTTCACAGCCGTCAGAACAAATCGAATTTGCTGGGTATCGGTGGCACAGGTGCTGGATCGCGACAAAGACACACACCAAGGCTGTCAACATGCGACTCTCGAATTCGGGACGAAGTCGCGCCGTCAAGCATTGAACTCACAAGTGTGTGTAGATCGTCTTCGAATCGCTTTGATTCAGCGATACGAATCGGTTGACAATGTACTCGCAAGCCGCATCGTAGTTGTCACCACCGGTGTAATCCGAGAAGTATTCCCCCATGGGAGAGATCGGTAGCTTGGCCTTGAACAGATCAATCTTGTTCAAGAAGAGAATGATGCTTGTTCTGGTGAACCACCGACTGTTGCAGATCGAATCGAACAGAGTGAGCGCTTCCTGCATTCGGTTGACGTTGCCATCTTCATACAGCAATTGGTCGTATTCGGAGATGGCGACCAGGAAGATTATGGCAGTGACGTTCTCGAAGCAGTGGATCCACTTCTTTCGCTCTGACCGCTGTCCACCCACGTCGAACAACCGGTAATGCAGCTCTCCGATCTGGAAATGTGTCTCTCTGAAATTCGCATGAAGGAGAGAGAACAGATCAGCGCTCGAACGTATGCGCGTCAAGATGATGCCCAGGAGTGGCAACTTACGTGATACCTGTTGTCTTGACTCGTGATCTCAGAACGTCTTGATCTGTGGGTACGTAGTCCGGGTCTGCCATGCGCTCGATCGAATCGAAGTAGCTGAGTGGACAAATAGACAATCGAGTCAGACTCTTCGTTCGCCACGACCCTGAGCGAGAGTCTGAATGTATGCGCGCATGAGTGCGCATGTATTGTGAACTCACTATTTTGCGGAGTCATTCAGTTGGTATTCACGACTCCTCAGGAAACACGCTTGCACTCCCTCATCCCTCCACAATCCGTAGATGGCTTCCGCGATATGCCTGGGCATGTGATCGGCCTCGATCTGTGCTGGTAGAGATAGTATGACTTCGGCGCGGCGTGCATTGGCACCGTCTGCAAGCGGGATGTCGAGCTGATCCATGGCATCGAGAATGACGCGCATGGATTGCAGAGTATTCGAAAAGATGATGTCCTTGTATGAAAGCCGCTCCTCTCGAGAGTAGGATCCGTGGTTGATCAGTTTCATCTGCTTCAAGATTGTCGACTTTCCGGACTCTCCAGCGCCAAGGAGCAGCATTTCTGCGGAGCAAGACAAAGTGCGGATCATCTAGATCGTCAATTCTGCATTACCAGCAGATAATGTGTTTGCATGCGACTCCTACTCACTGATCTCTGACCGCATGGCCATCCGATCTTTTCGCAGTTGCGCCTCGATCTCGTCATTTCGCTGCTGTCCTTCCCTATCTTGCTTTGACTGCAGGTGTTTCAAAGTATGAGTACAGAGCCGACACAGCAGAAACAAAGAACTGCGGGCTACTTACTGGTCCGCAACCCATGTTGTAGACACTTGTAGCTGAGACACAGTGAGAGCTTGAAAGAGTAGTTGTGCGATTTGTTGCGGCGCAGGTTTTCGTTCGTAAGCGAAGAAGAAACCCGGTCGAGGCTGCTGTAGATCTGGGATGGTCACAGTGATATCCGCTGCAGGAGATTCAATGCAAGAGGGCCGGGTCCTGGATCGATTGGCGCCGCTCTAGGTCGTATGAATGCGAAGAATTTCTGGAAGGCTCTTGTCACGGCTCCTGTATGGATGCGTCCAATCCGATGAAGAACGAATGGGGAAGTTTGGGTCCAGGGAGAGGGAGAGAGGAGAGGAGAGGAGAGGATGGTGGCAGAGGACAGAGATTGTTCGATGCTTATGCTGTGGTTCTCATACGCAGGTCGATGCGGTTGGACAAGAGAAAGGGGACGGGGCTGGCTTGATGGATGGATGAGCGAGAACGAGCGAGCGAGAAGTGGGGCGGCGGCGGGCATGCATGACACAAGGTGTGAGCCCTTCCCATCATCGAGACCCCGCCGGCCATCACTCTGAGACTCCCTCAGAGTGCTGCTCTGACCACTAAATGAGCTGGCAAATGAGACTTGCCAAATGCAAGACACAAGGGTCACACGGCGCGCCTCCGAACAAAAAAGTCCGGACCTCAGCCGAATTGTTTTACTTGGTTGACTCCGAAGCCCCATCAACAACACGCTTCAGACTCTGTTACTTTTGAGACTCTGGCCTGCCCTCATCACCCAGGTGTTGCTCTTGAATCGAATCAATTTAGCGACGCGTCTGGCTCTGTGCCATCACAGACGCTGTTGCTGTTCGTTCCGCAGGAATCGTACAACACCACCACGAGCGAGCAAGGATCAGACACCTGGACAAGGGAACCCATCGAGAAGCGGCGAGACGGCGTCATGCACGGGGTCTACCTCAATGCGCTCTGTCAGCATGTGTCCAGATTCGGCTTCCTTGACGGACGCATGTCGGACATTCGCATTCGGGCCTTTGGACGAGTCTATCATCTTCATCGCCTCTTCCTCGTCCAGGCAAGCTTCTTCAATGGCTTGTTCTGTGCAGGCTTTGCTGAAGGTTTCGATGCGAAGAATGACGACGTCCGCATCAACAGGAAGTCGGCCAGGAGCAGGAACGGCAAAGCTTCCGATCGCGGTCCTTCCGGAAACAGGGACGTTTCCGATGATGAGGACGAAGATGACGACGGCATAGTCGATCTTCCTTTCGAAGATCCCAACATCACCCGACCAGCTTTCGAGTACTGCATTGCTCACCTCTATGGAGCCGCCCCCGAGCTCGTTCTGCCAGAATGGGCAAGTCCTCAACCTATTCAGCCCCTTTCAAGCGCGTTCATCATCCCTCCTTCGCCAGGCACGGGCCCTGTACCCCAATCGGCGACGACTGTAGGAAACCGAGACAGCTCTACGAACTCAGGAGCCTCAGGTACCACCTCTCCCCACGAGCATCCTGCTACACCTCGATTCCTTCTCTCCCTCTTGGCGACCTCAATCTACCTTGGGATTCCCAGCGTGACCACCCACGTCATCACTCTTATCCTCTACTCAATCACTCCGTTCACGATTATGCACTATCTCCGCTTCGCCAACGGCCAGACCATCCTAGGTGCCTCCGAGGCAATGCAACGGAGTGTCATGCACGAGTTGGCCTTGGCCGAATCTCCTCATGCTGCGGAATATAATTCGATGCGTGGAAGGCCCAATGTTTGGGATTGGGAGCTCGAGGGCCCTCTTCGAGGGCTCGAGCATCTGGGAAAAGTCCAGATCAGGTCCAGCAAACGTCGGACGAAGAGCAGCTCGCCCACCAAGCGCGGAGATGCGTCAGGCCCAACATCTTTGCTGCAGCAGACCAAGAATCTCACGCTTCACGATGAAGAGTCTAGCACCGGACCTAGCTCAATCGATGGGCATCACACGACGAGTCGTTCGTCACCGCAGCTGGCTCAAGATCTCTCGAATGTCGACGCCAAGGTGGAAGAGCAATCACCGTCTTCTCATTCACTAGGCTCTGGATCGATTCAAGTCAAGCGCGAGCCAGGCGACGTCGATGGAAAGCGAGCGGGGTATTCAGATGACAGCAAAGCGGGTACAGCTCCCGGACTGGGTCTGTCAAGTCGCATTCGTGGCGCAGAGGTGCATGGACCGGCAGAGGGTCGGGAGTCGAAGGCGTCCCTGGCCTCCGAGGGCTCGGCAGCAACAGCCACCGATTATCAGACTGACGAAGCGGAAACCGCGTCGACTGCCACCTATCGCCGCTCCTATCCCATACGTCCTCCGCTGATGGGTGACGAAGACGTCACACTCGAACACACTTTCCGCAAACACATACAAGTCCCGTCCGATCGAAGGCACAGCATCTCAAAATCCGGTCCTTTCGTAGGCGGCGCGGCAGGAGGGAAAGACTTTTCCGCAGCGCTGAGTCCACCCCTCAATCGCTCCAACAACAAGCGCGCTCAGTTCTACTATGGGAACTGGGGTGAGAAAATGGGCGAGGCTTGCGCATGCTGGCTGGTCCGATTCGGTGCCGACATCTTGGAGGAAGAGATCACTGCTGATGAGGGCAGGGCAGCAGACACCGAGGCATGGATGATCCAGTGCGCTCAGAACAGATCCAGCAGGTCTGGAACGGGTAATCTCGGCGCAAACAGCACGCGCCGCGCTGCTGCCCCGTGGGAGCTCGCCCTGCAGATACCCAGCGGGGACGTCTCCAACTCCATCTATGGCGCCGCAGGATTGCCGATCAGCTCACCTATGCCATTTGGCAAGACCTCAATGAGCACGTATCATTCCACTCCAGCGGGCTCTTCTCGAGCAGGGGGTAGCAGTCGCTGGAATGAAGATGCAGGTGGCGATGGATACCGCAGCGGGGATAATACTACTGAACATGGCCGCCAGACACCAGACGCTTCACTCGAGGTGGACACCGACAATTTCTTGGACGCGCCCGACGAGGACTGCTTTATACAGACATACATGCTGCCTTACGGCCAACTGCCAGATCCGGAGCAGCTGACTCGACCTCCGCCGTTACTCGTATGGAGCTTAGGTCATATGGGCTCGGACTGGGTCCGGGAGATCATTTCCTCAGACAGCTTCTTTGTCCGAGCAGAGTGGGACCGCTTCGTCTTTGCGACAAGGGTCGTTGAGCTTCGTCGTCGGCAGAAGATGAGGCGGTTGGCTGTCCTCAAGGTGTGTGGCTACCTTGCAGACGATGACGACGAACAAGAGCTCAGCACAGACGACGAAAGCATCAAGCCTGACCTCGAGCAGGCTTCGAATGCGAGCACTTCTGGCGCCAGCCTTGGCGAGCAGTGGCGTCGTTTGACTGGCCAGCACTCCTCTGCGGCAGGAAGCGAGAACGAACAGGAGGATGAGGATGGAGACGATGAAGAGGAGGATGACGACGATGACTTCCATCTGCTCAGCCATGGCCAGCACGGAGCTGGGACGATGTCTGCCCGTCAGAGGCAAAATACTCTGTCACCGCGTTCGACTGCGAGCAAGGGTAAATCTGCTGGAACTCGCTCTCAGCACCACAACCGCTCTCCTGCATCACGCAGAACATCGTTTGCGTCGCACGCTGAATCCCCAAGCGATCCTCGTCGCTCTATACGAGGCTCTCCTGGAACGCCGAGCAAGTCTCGAGGTCAGGATCGGTCCCGTGCGCAAGGCTCCGGTAAGGTTCACTCCCCTCGATATCCCCGCCGCCTGAACAAACGGACCGGTGACGATGTGGGCTTGCCGCGCGATTCGGACGAGCGTGAATACGAGGATCTGTTCAAGAAGGGCATCTATTACACGCACATGAGCTTCGACGAACTGAACCGTATCAGCTCCAACGTGTCGTCCATGACAGGCAAGACGTTCGTGCCCCTCTCGGTGCTGCAATCTGCACTCTGGGCCGGTTCGGAGCTCAAAAACCATATCCTGTCCAGTGCCCAGCCTGGACCAAATGCTCCTTCGTCCGGCGCTGCGGACCCACCTCCTCAGCTTCCAAACATGTGGCCTGAGCATGGTGCGGATGACAATGCTATGGGAGGCGGTGGCGCTCGTGCGGATGGGCAAAATGGAGGCAACGGCATGAACAACTCTGCTACCCTGCCACCCATTCGCGACTTGAACATCTCGAGTACTCTGAGCGAGTTCCGTCTTGCTGCTGAAGCCGTGATGAAGGGCAATTCCAGCTTCCATGGTCCTGGCAAGCTTTTCGACCCGAACTTATCCTACTTTATGACGGCTCAAGATCAGACGCGATCTCCTATATCGCTCGGCGGTCATATGGCGAGTCCATTGATGCTTGGCGCAGCAAGTAAGCCAGGTGCATTGCTGGGCAAACGCTACTTTCCTGTGCTGGCAGACAGCACCGTACGACTGGGAGGCAGCACCACTCCCGTTTTTGGCAGTGGTACTAACAATACATCCGGTGGCAACAGCACCAATCTGATCGATCCTGCTTTGCAAGTACCACCATCACCCAACACACTTTCCTCCGGGGCTATGGGCGTGGCCGTCGCCAAGGATCCTCTCGCATTCACGATGTCATCCACTTTACAGGGTGGGGTGCAAGGCGGCGTGATGGCCAGCGGAAACGCAACGGCACACGACGGTGGGCCAGGCGTTGCGTCTGGTCTCGTTCGCAACAGGACTCCCAAATACTTTGGCATCAGCAACACTGTCCGTACTGGCCGCGAGCTCGCTGCTGACGCTACAGTTCTGGAAGAAGCCCAGGCTCGCGCAGCTGAGGAGCTGTCCGGAGACTCGTCGATGTCGTCTGCTTCTGAGGACGAGGATGCGAACGATGACAAGGATGCGGATGGAGAGGAAGAACAACCTGAGAAGGAGGTCCGGAAATCTCGAAGACAGAGAAAGGAGGATCTCATCAGGAATGAGCTAGAAACTTCCCGCTGGACGGGATACGAGCCGATGCGCATTGGTGCCGAGTTCTATGGCGTGGACACCCTGGCGGACAAGCAGAGGATGTACTCGCCGACATTCTTCTATGCAGGTGTGTATACCAACAGGCTTACTCCTGAACATAAACAACTGACGCTCATCTTTGCTGCGGGAGCACAGGGTCCTTGTGGAACCTCTACGTGCAGACAACGAAAAAATCTAAGGGTCTTCAGCTCGGCGTGTATCTTCATCGTCAGGCGCCGACTGACCCTCTTCCTGTGGTCAACCTTCCACCCGTCACTGTTCCGAGACTGCTTCGCCGCGCGGACGATATCCCTGTCGAGCGCTCGACCACGCCAGTTCATATTCCTCGCGATCCTGGACGTGTACTGCATGGACCTTCCGCTGTGCCTCGTCAGGGGCCGGCGCCGAGCCCGCAGCGATACAACCACGGCGGGCAAGGCAACACACCTTCGCTCTTCTTGAACATTCCGACCACCCCCGGTCTGCCCATCGCCAGCTCGAGCAACAACCATATGGGCTCGTCTGCAGGACATACGAGCTCGATTGTGATTGCTTCTGCTGCTGGACCTTCGACAAGCTCTCTTCCTGGCGCCAACCCGTCATCGCTGGGAGGAGGCAGTGTGGTGAACTTGAGCAGCAGTCCCGCGCAGCGCAGTATGGCTGGTCCATTCCTAGGTGCAGGAACAGGCTCAGCGGCGAATTCGATCGTCGCCAACTCACAAGCTCCGATTCCAGGCTCGATTGGTGCTGGAGGCGGGTCGCTCTTCCAAGCTGTCAACGCCCGCTATCAGGAAGTGGCTACGGCAGACAACGCCGGCCACGGACATGACGCGCAGAATGCTCACAACGGCGTGGGCATGAACGCGGATGCGTCTGCTCAAGGGAATGTCGGTTTCGCTCCTCTAGGTTCGCGCGACAATTCGACGACTCCATCTGGCCAGCCTGTTGGTCACATCGGAAGCACGGCTCCTCCTCCCCAGGTACCTTATACCGATCCTCGCCGCGAACTTCGCGCCTTCTTCTCGATCCATTGCCCTTCCCCTCTCGGCAGCTCATTGACGCGCTTCAGCTCCGGCCCGGACCGCTTCGCACTGACACAGGTACGTTGCTCGCCGGTTAAAAGAGACATCAAGTTGTGGTGCGAGGCTGACTGCTGATCGGCTATGTTGATGAATCGCAGAGCTGGGGCTGGAAGTCGAGTTCGCTTCTGATGACCATGTATCTCCCGGAACGCAAGCTCACAGAAGCCAAGTCGGAGGCGCATCGTTCGTTCCGTTGCGTCTGCACCCTGTCGTTGGGACCGTGACACGTTCACAGGCAAATTCGCCAACCGCAGTTTGAGTGCTTCAGTCACTCCCAATCGATCTTGTTCATCTTCATTCCATGTATCTTACGTACAATCAGACCAATCTTGTCAAGCTGTGAAACACGAGAATCTCAATCTCTCCCAGCTGGTCGGTCTGAGCGAGTGAGTGTATGTTCACCTTGATGTCATCGCGCTTTTCTTAGAGTCCGCCGTCAGTACGACCGTCGTGCGGCTACTCCCTTTGGCCGTGAGGTTGCGATCATCTAGCGAACAACCAAGCAACCAACCACTCCTTCTCAGACTCCGCTCTTCTGAGTACTGTGCGGCATGTCGCGGTACTCACTGACCATATTCGGAGCAACAGGCTTCACGGCCAAGCTGTTCATTGAACTGCTGGGCGAGGAGCTCGCCAAGGGACAATCTTCCATCTACGACGTGGCGAAAGATCCAGATTTCACCTGGGCTCTCGCCGGACGATCTGAAAAATCATTGCAGGCTGTTGCAGACTCTCTGGACCTGCCACCTGAGAAAAGGCCAGCCATCATCATTGCCGATGTCAGCGACCAAGATGCGCTGCTTTCGATGTGCAAAAGCACAGTCTTGCTCCTGAACGCGGTAGGACCGTACGCATTCTTTGGACCGCCTGTCCTCGACGCTGTTCTGAAAGCCAGCGAGGAAATCAAAGGCGCTGACCCAAGCGCACCTGGAGTCTCGTATTTGGACATCACAGGTGAGCTCGAATCACTATTGTCATCCTTCGTCTGACAACTGAACTCAAGATCATGTTGGATCTGCCTAGGTGAACCGTCCTTCATCGAAGGATCTTGTCTCAAAAACCACCGCCGGGCTCAAGAGCTTGGCATCACCTTGCTCCATGCGGCCGGATTCGACAGTGTTCCTGCCGATCTCGGCGTGCTATACGCCAAGCGTCAGCTCGAGCAGCGATCTGCTGCACCAACGTCGATCGAGTTCTTCTTCCAGTTGAAGTCTGGTCGACAAGGCTTTGGAATCCATTTCGCAACGTATGCGAGTGCGATCAATGGGTTTGCTACCCGCGCTCTGCTTGGTCAAACCCGTAAAGCATTGGGCAAGGTTCTACCACGACCACCGAAGCCTGCTGCTGTTGCCGTGGGCCTCTCTGATGGGTTGCCCAAGCGCACGACCAGGGTGCCTGGAATCTTGTATGCACCCGAATTCACCGATCTCGCCGCCAGCACCAATTCTCAATCCGGAAATCATTCCAGAAAGGGCACCTACCTGCTGCCGTTCTTCTTTGCTGATCCGGCAGTGGTCCGACTCTCCCAAGCTCTCGACTCCGATCTGAAGACTGGAGTACCCAGCATTAAGCTAGCAGCGTGGATCAACATTCCCAGGCTCCGATGGCTTCTGCTCGTCATTCCTGCTTTGTCCTGGTTCGGTCTCCTGGCGTCTTTCAAACTGGGCAGGATGCTCCTTCTGAACTTCCCAAAGACTTTCTCATTCGGTCGAGTGTCACACGAGGTGAGATTGCAATGCTCCTTCATGATCGCAGGTGGGATAGTCACTTGACTCAATACTTCCTTTTTTTTTTGGAACCTGTTGGAAACAGGGTCCAACAAAGCAGCAGATCAAGAGCACCTCGTTCGTCACGAGTCTCGTTGCACGCGGTCACAGCCCCAGCCTGATCGAGGCAGCCAAGACGCAAGGCACCAAGGCGGCGAGCAAGCCAGACCAGCGGATCAACGTCCTCGTTCAAGGTCCCGAGCCAGGCTATGATTCCACACCGCTCTGCATGCTCGCCTGCGTCGAGGTCATGCTGTCCCCCTCTCAGCGTGATCGAGTGCGTCGGGGCGCTCTGACACCAAGTGTGGCTCTGGCTGAGACGAACATCTTTGACGTGCTCGAGCGTCAACCCGGTGGGATCCGGTTCAAAGT
Source organism: Tilletia horrida (assembly GCA_001006505.1). Taxonomy (NCBI): domain Eukaryota; kingdom Fungi; phylum Basidiomycota; class Exobasidiomycetes; order Tilletiales; family Tilletiaceae; genus Tilletia; species Tilletia horrida. The sequence continues at coordinate 105,236 of LAXH01000014.1, forward strand.
GGTGGATCCGCCCAAAATTTGAGGCGACGCGATGACGAATGAGTTGGAGCAATGCGAGGTTACAGCCTGTGCATACGTTGTGGCGACGCAGAAATGAGATTCATGCTGTTCTTGTATTGCTGCGTTGTCGCCTGGAAATCCTTGCTCACAGGGCAGAAATTGTGTCGAGCCCGGAAAGAACTTCTGCAAACGTCGTCCTGTTGCACTAAGATTCTGCGGATCAAGGAAGCTGTGGAATGAGACAGGACCGCACTTATCCTCGCAACGACATGTTCTTGACACCTCCTAGCTGCTGGACTCTGATCGACTGTGCTTCACGTGTTCATGTCTGGGTGCGCGGGCTGTGGTGAATAAATTGAGTGGCAAGAGCGTGGGAAATATGAACCGGGCTTGTTTGACGGTCTCTTCCATCCTTCAAGCTTCGAACCTACTATACCTCCCCCAAGTCGGATCTCCAGATCAGAAGGGGAAATCAGTAAACATGGGCAGGGCCGAGAAGGTAGTCCACCCGGAGCCCGACCACATCCCAACCGCTGACGAGCTCAAGAAGGCAGACAAGGCCTCCATCTACGATGCAGAGGGAAAATACGTCAAGTTTGGCACGCTGCGCTCCGAGATGGCTCCGTTTCTGGCCGTCTTTGTCAGACATTGGGGCTGCAGCTCCTGTATGCAGTACGTAGAGGCTCTGATTGCTGAGCCACAGCTGGCAGATGTACGCATCATCATCATTGGACACGGTGCGGCGAGCGGGATCAATCAGTACCGTAAAGCTACCAACGCGCCACCTGCCTTTGAGGTGAGTTCCTCCATGAGCACCAAGCTTCACTGATTTCCTCTGTCGAGTCTCTGACAGAACTTTCTGTTTGAGGCACTTAGATCTATGCTGATCCTGAGAAAGAGCTCTTCGGCGCCCTGGGAGTGACTCGGTCATCGCTGGATCTCGGACCCGTTCCCAACTACCAACGAGGGTCTGACTTTTCCGTCCTCCTGCGAGCCGTTCGATCGATGCTATCAAGCGGAACTGGAATGTTCAAGGGAGGAAGTTTCTCGCAGCTGGGTGCAGAGTTCTACTTCGACGCACAAGGATCAGTCACGTTTGCGCACAGAATGGTGAGTTGCGCCCGTGGTACGTGAGTCGGATGGCGGAGTGCTCTGAACACCCCCCCTATTGGCATCCATATTTCTACAGAGAAATACGCGCGACCACACAGAGGTGCCGCAGCTCGTGCAAGCGATCAAGCCGTCGATCGAGGCTTGAACTCAAGACCCCGACCTCACGATTTGATGTTTCGAGCTTTTGTACTCAGAGTATGAATCGCCACCACCTGGTTTCCCGGTCCACTCGGTCACATACTCAGCCCATTCTAGGGCGACTGACCAGCAAAGATCTTCCGGTCGACGTCCTGATCCAGGATGCTCGACCAGGATGTGTTTCCTTGCGGCAATGTATGATTGTACGTATGCGTCGTGATCATGTTGGCCGCTTCTCAGCGGGGTCTCGAGTGCATGCATGCACATGCAGGATGTCATCTGTTGCATCGAGATCACATCTTGTGCGCACTCATAACAAATCTTTTGACAGGGTGTGGCAGCGAGTTGAAGGGGATCCGCGAGTTGCATGCATGCATGGAGCCCAGCTCTAGAATTGATGAAATGCCGGGGTTTATGCGGAGGAGGAGGGCAGTGGGGAGGATCCTGGACCGACCGTTGTTGGCCTCCCCCAGTCTCCCCTCCCTCCTTGCTGCTGCTGCTGCTGCTGCTGCTGCTGCCAGGCATCGATAATCTAATATGTAATATGCTGCTAGCCAATAAATGAATGCTGTCTGGCTCAGGAGATTTGTGAGGCTTGGTTGGCTCTCTTGCCGCGTCGCGTCGAGGCAAAAAAAAAGTCATCCGATCAGCAACCCGCCTAAGTTTCATAAAAAATCGCATGAGTTCCGTCGCGTTGGTCGGCTTCTAGTCTCGACGCGCAGCACTCACACAAGCATGTCGGCCAAGGAAAAACAGCAGGTATGCCACGCTCTTCACGCAGCTGGGGCATGCAGAGCAGTATATAAACAGAGGGTGGCAAGCGGCATTCAAGGCTTTGAGAGCCCCTCATCGACGTCCTCCTCTCTCAGGTGAACCAAGGCGACCTTGCAAGTCACAATCCAATTAGACAACATGGGTGCAACCAAGAAGGCAATCCACTCCGACCCCAACCAGATCCCCACCGCCGACGAGGTCAAGAAGGCAGACGAGGCCACCATCTACGGCGCAGACGGCAAGCCCGTCAAGTTTGGCTCCCTCCGCACCAGCGCAGCCCCCTTCCTCGCCGTCTTTGTCAGACATTGGGGTTGCAGCTTCTGCATGCAATATGTAGAGGCACTGGCCGCCGAGCCTCAGATCGCCAACACACGCGTCCTCATCATCGGCCATGGCGCGGCGAGCGGAATTAACCACTACCGCGAGGTCAGCGGCGCGTTGCCCGCTTTCGAGGTGAGTCTCAGAGCCCCGCGTTGTTGTTGTTGTTGTTGTTTCATGCCAGCGAGATTGCTGATCCGTCAAACATTCTTCCCCCAGATCTACGCTGACCCCAAGAAGGAGCTTTTCGGCGCGCTGGGTGTCACACGGGCATCGCTAGACATGGGTGCAAGTCCCGGCTACCAACGCGGCTCCGATCTCTCCGTCATCATGCGAGGTGTCCGGGCCACCTTCAAGAGCGGCTTTGGAATGTTCAGCGGAGGCAGCATTTCCCAATTGGGAGCCGAGTTTTACTTTAATGCAGACGGACATGTCACCTTTGCGCACAGGATGGTGAGTTTTGTGCCCAGCGCACGTATTCTTTCCCCCGGACGCGGTCCTGACTCCTGCGAGACGATTCTCTTTGCAGACCAACACGCGCGACCATACCGAGGTGCCAGAGCTCGTGCAAGCGATCAAGGCCTGATTTTCCGACTTTTACGATGTACCATTCTCTCCACCTCCTCCCTGACGTGGCTGGCCTCGTCAACTTGCATACACTGTATACCCTTCTCACTTTGAAATAATGCTGCAAGGGTGTGCAGACCCGCTTTCTTTCTCGTAGAACTTACCTGACTGTTCAAACAGCGCTCCCTCCTGACGACGCATGCATCGGATCAGAATGTGCAAGCGCCCCGGTCAACCCATCGATTCCAGTCAGCGCGACGCATTATTTACATTGACGCCATCAGACAGCGGAATTGAGACGGTAGGCAGCCATCGGTCGGACTTGAAGAAATAAAGTCATAATCTGCGCGACTAGATCTTTGTGAGCGTGTCCAAGAAGCGATTGGAGATCTCGCCAACCAACGATGGTCCCACTGCACTGCTCGAGCCTAGTCCGTAAAGGGCCGCCATCGTGCCAGGTGGAGTGGTGCCCTTCTTCGTCTTCTTCGCTTCCGCAACGGCAGCCTTGAGGTCAGAGATGAAGTTGTCCACCACGGGAACTGTGAGCCGGGTGCATGCAATGTGGATGCCCGGAGGCTCTGTCGCAAGCGCATTCAGGTGCCATCTGTGTGTGATTTCCAGAAGAATCAAGAGCAGTAAGCCCCGGCGCTGAAGAATTGCAGTCGAGGAGCTTCTACCACTCACCCCTTCTTGGACATGCCATCGCCAATCTCGTAAATGTTGACCTTGCCCGCACTCGAAAAGGCCACGACCGAGACCAAAGGCCGTCCCATCACTCGAAGATCCTTGATCTCCTCCCGGATCCGCTTCTCGATTGCGCGCGCCGCACCAACAATCTCCCGGCAGCTCTGTGTGTATCCGTCCTCGCCCATCGCCATCAGGGCGGCCCAGGTACCCGCAATCAGCGAGCCCGGTCGCGAGCCCGCAATCGAAGGACTCGCATACACCCCGCCCGTCCAGTCCGCCTGGACAAAGTACTGATACCTCCTCAGCTCGGCGGAGCGGTACATGATCACGCTCGAGCCCTTGGGTGCAAAGCCGTACTTGTGCGTGTCGCACGAGATACTCGTCACTCCGTCGACGCGGAAGTCGAATGGCTCGGAGGGCAGACCTGCCCGTTCCAGGAAGGGCACCAGGAAGCTTCCTAGACAGCAATCGACGTGCAGTCCGACCTTGGCGCGTTTCGCGATTGATGCCAGAGCCGGGATGGGATCAATGATGCCGTCGGGAAAGTTGGGCGCACTGCCCACAATCATAATCGTGTTCTTGTTGACCGCACGTCGGACCTTGGGCAGGAGCACTTTGCGCGTAACGGGGTCGACTGGCATTGCGTGCACCTTGACGCCAAAGTAGTCGCCCGCTTTGAAAAAGGCGGCGTGGGCACTCGAGGGGATGATCATCTCGGGCTCGGTGATGCCCTTGACGGCTCGACCCCACTCGCGCATGGCCTTGACTGCCATCAGGATGGACTCGGTGCCGCCCGAGGTGGTCGAACCAGCTGCGTCGCTGGGGGCATTGTACATCCGGAGCACCATCGAGATGATCTCTGCCTCCATCTTGCGCACACCAGGGAACACGTCGGGATGCAGCTGACCATAAAAATTGGAGAATGGTAAGTTTCACATCATGCGCAATTGATGGTTGGGGGAGAAATTCGCGTAAACTCACAGGATTCGTGAGCATGAACATCTTGATGGCATCAGCCAGGAGGTCGCTCATCTGCAAGATCATATCATGGGAGAGATGAGCTCATGTCTCTTCAGATTTGACTCGCATTGCTCTCCAGCTATACTCACTTCTTGTCCGCCATGGTACACTGCACCCGAAATCTTACCGTTCCGCCAAACTGCCTCGCCATTCCTGCTCTCCCAGTTCTCTAGGCCGATAGCCTCCGGTCCTCCAACTTCAAGCTGCTGCAGTTTCCGGAGCTCTTGGCTGAGCCAGTCTGCCGATTTCCCATAGACGGGCAGCTCCTTGTTGAGAGACAGGTGTGGGGTAGGCGGGATCAGCTTGGCCTCGACGTCCTTCATGGCCTTGCCGAGATCGCGCTCGACCCGTCTCCTAGCTGCGGGCGTGCGCAGGATCAGAGTCAGCACCGAGCGCGAGATGGCAGTGTAGAGCTGGTAGAGACTGGTGGTGACGCCGTAGACGCGCAGGTGGCGGAGCATGCGGGTCGAGTATCTCCACACGACGTAGTAGAAGATGATGCTCTTGGCCGATTGGACGGTGGCTAGCTGGTTGAGGAGGAGCGGCACCATTGCGGGCGCTGGCTTGGCAGGGCCCGAGGAGGCCGATCGACCTGCTTGACGGCTCATCCTGTTGTGTCCTTCGGTAGCGTTTGTGTGTGTAGCGTTTGCTCAGCAAGGCCAGCGGGAGTCGAGGGAAAGCAATTGATTATTGGCTGGGGTTCGAAACGTGGCAAGATGAGGATCCGGCGAGGAGCTCTTATACCGCAGACTGCTCGCAGGCCAGCGGAGACTTGAAGCTGTTAGGGGCGACTGGCACAGATGAGATGGCCTCTGACAAGCTGTGCTGAGTTCGAGCGGAGACAGCTCGTTGTCATCACCACCCTTGGTGACAGGAGGTGGGCGAGGCTGTGTGATGACAAGAGTTGAGTCCGTGCTTCGTTAAAGTCTCCGCTTCACTTGCAATGCTATTGATTCATGTCAGAGCTCAACAAGGATGACATGGAGATCATGCACACAGATGCCAGGACGGAAGGTAAAGCCACGGTGTGAGAGAATGTAGTGGTGGCGATGGTTTGCTATTGCTGTTGCTGTAGATACAAGACGCAGGTGCATTATTTCGGGAGTTACAGAGATTATGAACTCTCCTAGGAGTCCTTGTTGGCAGGCTTTCCCTCGTCTTTAGCAATTTCTTCAGCTTCATCTTCCGCTGCTGCGCGCTCGTCGTCAGCAATCTGCGGAGATAGCCAGGCGGCGTCAGTACTCGAGACATCTGACACAGCACAGGCTTTGAGACGGAGCGGTCACTCACCTCCTCCGCATATTCGGCTGGATGCTTGCGGAAGCAGTCCTGCATCGCCTTAAACCGGTCCACGCAATCAATTCCCTTTGGCTCCTGTTCGCTGTAGACGAAGCAGCTGAACGCAGCCTTGAACTCCTCGCCGCAGGATCCGTGGGCCATGCCACCGAGACATGGGCAGTCCCAATTAATCTCGCCCGTGTCTGGGTTGTATGCCGATTGGTTGGAGGACGTCTCGCTGCCCTCGACGATGACTTCGGCAGCCTCGGGTGCGCCTTGGGTTTCTGAAAGGGACGAGACAAAGTCGCCCGTTCCTGTGTAGAAAGAAATGGGATGTTCATACTCGTTGATCAGCAACTTGAGCAGACTCATAGCACGCCGAAGCGGGTGGCATGCTAACCTTGTGCTGCATCTTCAGCAGCTGCTGCATTACCCTGGCTCTTGGGTGCTGACTTGGAGGCTTCAGTCTGTCCTGCGTCCTGATCATTCTTGGGGGCCGATTTTCTCGAGCCGGCCTTTAATCTTTCGCCATAGCTAGGCCGGGATTCGAGCTGGAGACGAGATGGGCCAAGCGAAGTTCCTGTAATGACCAGGGCTGCCGCTGTGGCAACACCTGCTGTGAGGGCTACGACTGCTCCTGTCGGGAACGCGGACGATGCTGTTGCCGCTCGTGATGACGTAGCCTGTCTGGTGCTCGAGCTGAGGAGACGAGCTGTGGGCCTGGCGGTGGATGCTGAGGGGCCGCTCAGCACAGACGCGCGCGCAAGGGAAGGACGGATCAAGCGTGTGCCAGCTGCCAACATTGTCGTGGGTGTCCTAGCGATGCGTTCCTGTATAATGCTGAGGCGAGTCCCTTTTGGTTGTGATGTGAAGGACTAGAAGAATCTTGCTTCCTTGAGATTGCGCAGTGAGAAAAAGGCTCCGAGCATGACGATGACCAGTGAGTTGCTTGCCTGCTTGCTGAGATTCACAACAACCTTGGGTCCACACAACTCGCGACAGGCAAGCAGCAACTTTTCTGACGGGTGGCTGCACAAGTCTCGCAAGAATCCACAGAACAAGATGGCGACGCGACAACGATTCCATGCTCGGCGGGTCTGTGTCGTACCGATGCCGTCTCTACCTGGCTGGCTGAACACGAACAAGCGCGCGCTCGGCATCTACACGGCAGGCGCCATCTTTGCCATCGGCTGGTGGTTCTTCCTCGATGCATGCACCCTATCGTCGCACGCCAATGTCAAGCCTGTGGACCCCAATGCGCCATGGACACCCCCGCCAGTGCATATCAACTTTGCGGACTGGGTGCCGGGTCTGCTCAGCACGCTGGGGATGATTGTGGTCAACCTGATCGATAAGAGCCACCTTTCGGAATCGGGGGGAGCGTTCAGCTTTGGTGGTGGAGCGGGCGGTGGATGGGGCGGAGACAGCGTGCAATGGCGTGCGAGATTATTCCTGTTCATCGGCTTTGCGCTGCTGGCCGGCGGGTTGGCGGGCAGTGTGACGGTGCTGGTGGTCAAGTACCTGGTGCCGACGCTACCGGAAGGATACGACTACTATGGCGTGTCGAATGTGCTGCAGAACGGGGCGATCATGCTGAGTACAGTCCTGCTCTGGACCGCGCAATCGGCCGAGGCAGAGTACGAATACCACATCTCGGTGAGTGCATACACAGTCCGCACCCCATTCGATGGCACCGCGACGGTGCTGGCCGTGGACCAGGCTGACAGTTTGACATCCGTGACCATGGACAGATCTGATGGACTCTGCATGGCTCCTTCTTCTTCGACGACGAGGCAATCGCCATCGCAGCATGCTGGCGCTCGTCATGTACTTTAGTTCTACAAGGCCAAAGGTTGGCCCAGTTCTTTACTCTCGTGTCTTTTCAAGTCACAATCGATACCTCTGGTTCCAGACAGATGTTGGCCATGTGGGCGTGAATCATGCATAGACTTGATGGAAGGCGGGCAGAGAACTCGCACTCCAATCGAAGGATGCAGCGTGCGCGTGTGTGCTTGGCATGCACCTGTCTGAAAGGGCTGGGCCAGGTCCACACTGGCTGAGTTGTGTGGTCGCGAGGATTTACTATTTCATTTTTGGAGTTGTTTCCTCACGTGGCATTTTTGAAATGACATCGGCTTCGCTGTTGGCCAGAGGGAGCACAAACCCACCGATACAGGTGCCGTTGTCCGAATGGATTCGCGGCGGTTGAGAACACCGACTTGCTGGCAGGTTGGGCGTTCCTTGTCCCCCAGCGGATGCAGTGTCGAGACACCCTGTCAAAGCGACGTGCGTGGTGTGTGTGTGTGTGTGTGTGGATGAGGCGGCGTGTTTAGCGTGTCACTGTTTTTCCTTGGTTAATTGGTGGGGGGCCGAGAGAGAAGGAAGGGGCGAGGTTGTGAGGTCTGAGTCCCACCTCCCATCTCTCTCGTCATACGCAAGTCCAAAATTTATATCAGGCGTTGTTCTGTCTGGGTCAAGTGAAAGGGGAAGGAAATGAGCGCTTCATCAACAGCCGCGGCCGGTGCAGCTGCATCCGCAACAGCCCTCCCCGATTGGGGCCGAGGTGAGCATATCTATTCTCTCCCTCTCTCTCTCTCCCCTCTCTCTCTCTCTCTCTCTCTCCTCTCTGTGGGCAGGTGGGGCACGCACCCCAAATATTGTTTTTACCCCCCCCGTTGTTCTCCGTTTCCCTGGCTTGGCCTCGTCTCGTCTCGCCTTCATCAACGCGGCTCGGAGGCGGAACCAGCCCAGGGCTGCTCTCCGCCCGATCCTGCCTGCTGTTGGGCTGTTCTGTCAGTGGGGCTCATCACCCTTCCACACTGCTTATGTCGTTGCCACACACTTGCTGCTCCCGCTGCCATCCATCCCCTGTGGCAGTCACTGCCCCTGGCTTCCTTCTGCTCAATGCATGACCCCGTCCGCCTCACGCGCTGGCATCTGCAACGCGTCACGCGACACTCGTGATACATTGATCCTCTGTCCACCCCTTGCAATGTTGACCTTCCTCTTCACATCATCACCGTCCCTTCCATCACTCGCTGTCACCACACTCATCGCTGACACTTCTCCACCCACACCTTCTTCCTATCCCGCCACAGTCTTGATCGCAGGCGGCACGGACTGGCCTGCATTGGGTCGCAAGACATCGGCCGCCGCCAAAAATCCAAATCCCAAATGGTACGTGTCTCTCTCCTCTCACACAAGGGAGACTCCTCGCCGCGGGGACGTCCCAAGCCTACGACCCCCTCTTCGCGCGCCCTTTGGCTTCTGACTCTCATTGCCCTAATCTCCCCGTCTAAAGTCCTGATCTGCAGAGCCCGCACATCCTCCGCAACCTTTCAAATGTGCGCATGAAGCGAGTATTCACATCGGCAGTCGCAAGTGAGTCGGATGTATGCGTGCAGAACTCATCGCTGGACTACCCCAAGTCTGAACCCGTATTGTCTGCGTATCGAAAGGTCATGCCGTCTTCCTTTCCACAACGGGACAGGCATATGTCTACGGACGCAATGAGAGTGGACAATGCGGCTTCCCCATCTTGACTCACAAGGATCTGTATGAGCCCATGCTCCTCGACCGCAAGACCAACTTCCAGCCACCGCTTCCTTCGAGCGACCTGGGCGACATCGTCTACGCTGCCGCCGGCCGCAATCACACTCTGCTCGTAACCAGATATGGAGCGGTGTATGCTGCAGGCAAGAACGACGTAGGCCAGGTAGGTAGACTTTTGGTGCGGACGAACATTCACCAGCCTACTTACATCCACTCTGATACACACTGTCTCTGATCCGACAAACCCAGTGCGCAGACCCTCGACTTGGCTACATCGACACCTTCACCAAGGTCACGACTGGAGCTTTCATCAAGGCCAAGGACAACATCGTCAAGGTCTCAGCGGGAGTGTCCTTCAGTCTGCTTTTGTCAGCGTCAGGAAAAGGTAAGACCGGCCGGCGGATGGCCGCTTGTCAAGTTGTCATGATAGTACCTCACCTGCCTTCATCAACTTCTGCAGTATATGCGACGGGATCCATGGAGAAGGGACAACTAGGCAACGGCCGCACGGGCGAGCACTTTGCCAGTGCCAACCGACTCGTGTTTGGCATGGTCATTGATCCCAGTAAGCTCTATAGCATCGGCCCCGTCAACGCCATCCAACAGCATGCTCATACTCTTCCATATTGTGCAGTCCGTGTGGATGGATTCGACGACAGAGAGATTGTAGACATTCAGAGTGGGGCACAACACAGTTTCGCGTGAGTAATCTTGTTGGCTCCTGTCTCCCTCTCAGCCAAGTTCTCACACAGTGCCTACTCTCATCATGTCTCAGCATGAGTAAGGTAGGAACAAATCCATTCCAATGCTGATGCGGCTGCATACATACACTCAACTGACTACACTCAACTGACTAAAAAAAAAAACATGATGCTCCATCACCGCTGCAGGATGGCTACTGTTATTGCTGGGGTTTCGGAGGCTACGGCCGTCTGGGACTGCATTCGGCCGACGACCAGATGACTCCGCAGCTCGTCGGTCAGTTTGCCAGAGACAACATCTTGTTCAGAGCACACCAAATCATTACCGGCCCTACCTGCACCGCTGTCATCGACCGTCAAAAGCAATTCTGGCTCTGTGGCAAGGTGAACGAAGACGGTGAACTGAGCTCAAGCCGTGCCAGAGACTGATGTTCTTGACTTTGAACAGTGGAAAACGAGCGGCGATGGTGGCGCAGGACAGGGATGGCTCAAATTCCAATGTGAGCATGTTCTCAGCGCCTCTGGCCTCAATTGACCCGTTTGCTCAACATGTGTTTTGTCATTCCACAGACCTCCAAGAGCTGATGGGCTTGAAGATGCGGCATGCCACACTTGGTGGTGTAGTTTTGTTCGCCACTGCAGACGAGGATCCCTCAGTAGCCGGCCCACATGATCCAACAATGAACATTGTCTGGGGTCAAAACGCACAGAACGGAGAGCTCGGCATGGGCGAGGGCAAACCACGGAGTGCCACCAAGCCCCAGCGATGCTCCACCCTGGACGGAATCTCCATCTTGGACGCGTCTGCGGGCCAAAATACGACGTTCTACATTGCTCGCAGCCTCGGAGACGCATACAGCAACCTGCCACGCTTCCCACCGCTCGAGAATGAGGTACCAGAGTTCTGCGCCGCGTGTCAACAGGGCTCCTGCGACGACACGCTGCTTGAATGCGAGAAGGTGAGCAATGAGACTATGAAAGGGGCAAAGCACACCCAGAGTTCACTGAGACACGTCTTTGGTATCGGGACAGTGCGAGACACCCTACCATCTCGAATGTCTCAAGCCGCCCTTGTCCGAGATTCCGGAGGGAGAGTGGTTCTGCAAGAATTGTGCGGAAGACCTGACCCAGGCTGCGCCGCCCAGTCCCATCGTGGGCTCGTCATCGAACAGGAAGCGCAAGGGCGATAATGGCAGTGCAAGTGCATCGGATGAGGAGAACGGCGACGCGAACGGTGGAGACCACGACGAGGAGGAGGATGTCAAGCCACCTGCGAAAAAGGCGAAGGGTGGGGCCAAGAAGCGCAAGTAGAACAAATACCCCTCCTGCCTCGAAGATTGGAGGTAATCACTCCAATTCAGATGGTGGCAGATTTACTCTTGTTTCCATCTCCGTTCCTTCTCAATCCCAAAGTCAACTCTCTCTCTCTCTCTCTGTCTCTCTCGCTCGTGTAGTAACCTAGGGCCGCAGACACACATCTTGCAGCACAGTCCAAGCAGCAAAAACAGAACATTCTATGATTCGGACGATGCGTGACAAGATGGGAGCAGTGGTGATATGAAAGAGGGAGTCACAAACACGATTGATGCGCATCCTCTACCTAGACTTGCGGACGATCCTGCGTCACCCAGATATGACCACTCTGCTTTTCCGGTGCGGACTCGTCGAGAGCCTCCCATTCGGGGCCCTCCGTATCCGTCGCCTCCACCCAACGCCGCCAGGCCTCTTCGTAGCCCCGCTCGAGCGCCCTCGTCCACGCTCGAGTGTCGAACAAGGCATTCTTGTCCCGGGTCATGAATAGCTTCCTTCGAAGCTCGGCGAGCTCACCGACTCCTCTCCGCGTGACTGTGCCGGGCGGCGCGGAGAGCCCCGGCTCGAGCAGGATGGAGGACCGGTCAGGCGATGCTTCCGCTACTTCTGGTGTCACAGTCGGGACGGTAGTGGCGGAGGAAGCTGGCGCGGCAGAGGCCGGGTTGACAGGTGCTGCGCCTGAAGTGCCGTGCGGCTGTGCTGTCGGCGCCGCAGAGTTGACCACTAAGCATGCTGCAGTCAAGCCCGACGGTCGCTCCACAGGTGCCTGCACGTTTCCATTCGCATCGATGTATTCGTGCTGGAGTTCCAAAGCAAGCTGCACGGCTCGATCCTCGTATTCTTGCTCGCTACCGACAATCATCTGGGCGCCGTAGCCAGTCGCTTTTACGATGCTAGCTGCAACACGCGAACACATCTTGTGTTGATGACGAGGCCAGGTCAACACCGGTGTCGCAGACCACAAGATGTCCGCTGCCGTAGTATGCGCATTGCACTCAGTCGTATCCAGGAAGAGATCGGCGATTCGTCCCCGATGAATGTGGATGTGCTTGGGGGCAACGTCGGTGAAGACGATTCGGGATGCGACCTCATCTCCTGCCCAGCGGCGAGCCGCCAAAAGAAGATGGGATTCTGCCGCGGCCGGGAAGCGCAGAAGCCACAATATCGACTTCTTCACGCGGGCCAGAATGCGAAGCCAAAGCTTGAATAACATCTGTTGAAATGCACAGTATCAGCCCAAGCACGGGCGTGACAGCCACGTACCTCACGGAAACTACTCACGGGCTCGCACTTGTACAGCTGATTAAAGTCTGTGAAGATGATGAAGTCATCAGGCAGGTCGGGGAAGAGCTGTAGGTCCAGTATTCCGCGATCGCTGACAGTCAGCAGAGGCCTTGAATGCTATGATTATATATCGCAGTCAAAGCTCACCTCTTTTCTCTCCAACCAACGCCTCTGTTCCTCTTCTTCCCAGGCCTGTTCCGGAGTCATTTTGTGCGGCTGCACCTCTTGGCCATCCGGGCCCTTCCGACGAGGGGGCTCTCGGAAGCCTTGAGCGTGATCGTTGACGAAATAGGAATGTGGCATGTAGATAAAGCGTTCAGTGTAGACCCAGTCGTCGCTGACCTCTTCCGGATCCAAATCGCTGCCAAAGTTGGTCGGTCGCGCTTCGTCAGGGATGGGTGTTCCCGATGCCATGGCCTGGCGACGACGTGCACGCCAGAGATCGACACATGTCATCTCGGGAGGGCATACGATGGGATCAACGACGACCCAGTCGGTCCAGCTCGAAGCCAGTCCGCCAGCAAAGCCCATGAATTCCATTTGGACTGGGCAGGGTCGAGCGGCGAAAAGTTCGTTGCGTGCACCCTTGGTGTACCCGTTCAGATTCATCAGCACATGAATGCCATCCTGCAAGATGCGCTCGACCACTTGTTGATTCGACCAAGACGAGACGTCGAGGAAGTGTTCAGACTCGCTTTCGATCTTCTGACGATAGGGACTCTGGTCCGAAGGTGTAGTAGCGTACATGAACACGTTGAACCTTGAACGGTCATGGAAACCGAAGACGGACTGCATGAGATGAGCCAGTGGGTGATTGTTAAGGTCGCTCGAGACGTAGCCGATGTTGATGCGTGGACTCGGGGGTGCAGGTGGAGGATAAACGTGTGGAGGCAGCCAATACTGGGAAAGCGTTGCTTGCGAGATCCTGATAGCGTTACGATGCGATATGAGACGAATCTGACGTGCAGAAAGAGGGTAGGTAAAGGTGTGGAAAGGCAAGACTGTCGGTACTGCTGGGGTCACCAAAGATGCGGGCAACAAGGGCCGGGCGTAGAGCTGAGCCTCCTTTTTTGTCACCCGAGCGAAAGGATGCGGCTGAGCGGCTCCTTCAGGGTAAGCGACGACCTTGCCGTGCCGGTCATGGTACCACTTTCGCTGGCTGCTTCGCATCAGTCTCTCAATCAGTCGAATCACGAAGGAGCCCTCGTTGATATTGTGCGCTGCGCGATCCAGAGGAGAAAAGAAGGGAGCCAGTTGCTGTGTGAGGTTGTGCCGATTCTCCGGGCGGTTATCCGCGGTCAGGCGGATGATCATATCGACCCAATCTTGTAAGCGTCCCTCGGCCTGCATTGCGCCGGCTCCGTACAAGGCTCCTTCACTGAGTTGCTTTGTGACAAGGTCCGACACTCTCGACATCCATCTTGGGACCTTCGGATCTTCTGAATAGACCTCGCGCCAATCGCAGACTGCTAACAGCGCGTTGACTAGACCACAAAGCGCCTCTGGAAAGTCTGGATTGACCTCGACACTGTGAGATTGTAAACACCGATCAGCACACAGTCCGATAGCAAAGCAGAACCGAAATCAACACTTACGCTCGCCGATAGTATATGATTGACTCCTGCGTTCTGCCCGAATCCTTGATGGCATTTCCGAGGTTTGCCAAGGCAACGTCAAAGTTCGGGTTGCACTCGATCGCCTTCTGGTACATCGCGATTGCCTCATTGAGATGGCCCAAGTCCTTGAGGAGACTTCCAGTGTTTGTGTAGATGTGTGGATCTGGGCGAAAGCAAGCATCTGTGAGCAACTCAATGTATAGGAACATGCGCTGCTCTAAGTACTTACGATGAGGATCAAGTTGAAGTCCGTGTGTGTAATACTGCATAGCCAGGCCCTGCCCATTGAGCTGTTGGCGGTTGCCGGTGGCTGGATCGACAATCGTTGTCACGACGGGCAAGGATGACAGCAAAATGCCGAGGTTGTTGAAGGTTGACGCCGAAGGATGCAGCGACAGTGAAAGGTAGTAGAGTGGGAGCAGGAGGGACAGGCTCGGAGTAATTCCGTCCATTTGCAGTGGTCCATGCACGCCCGGCTTCGGGTTGCTAGTCGAGTCCTGATACAGCTTAGCCAGCGTAAGCAAGATTGTCGATGTTGTCTGCGCCGCTTGTTGGATGACCTGTGCCTGATTATTATATGCCGGGGCTGGCTGACCGTTCGAGTTGATCAGAAGTGAAGGCAGCACGCCGTTTGTTTCCGCCAGAAGGCACTTGCCCACTCCTATCGCCGCCTCGGGGGAGAGCAACACAAAAGGCAGCTGCGAACCGCCACCCAGTCGGAGGAGCACGTTCACCACATTGGATCCCGATTGCCTGACCAATCGCAAGATACCGCCCGGAATGATAGAGCTGTAGGATCCAGACGCCACCAGAGCGGCATGTTGAGGAATGCTGAGGTTGAGACCCAAAGCGGCAGCTATCTCTGCAGGTGCCGTTGCTCCTGCTGGTCCTGGAATGGAGGCCCCCAGACTCAGGAGACCCACCACGCAGGCGGAGACGACAAGGTCACGCAGCGATCGAGCCGCGGCCTCCGTAGGCGACAACATCAACTCCACCGCACGCTGATATTCCTGTGCCGCCGGTACCGTGCCGAATTCCGGAAGCACATACTTGAGGTTGCCTTTTGCGTAGAACAGATTCTGTAGGCGGCAGGCCTGCGAAGCTGGCAATCTTGAGGGCATCGCTTGAACAGCTGAACGTCCACTCTGAGGCGAGCCAGGGCCGCCAGCCTGTTGGTGGCCTCCACTCCGCCTGGATGTGATGTAGTTCTCCACCAATTCGCAAAGCTGGAGTGCCTCCTGGAATCTTGGACCCGTGCTATGACCGCCTTTGCCGTTCTGCACCTCATGCCCTCCTGCGACTGGGGGGCTCTGCTGCGGTGAACACAGGACACCCAGCAGATTTTCGTATGCATCCCAGTAGCCCGGTCGCAACTTGACAGCCTTCCACCACCACGCCTCTGCATCTTTCCACTTGCCTAGAGCGCGAAGTGTAGTACCGATATTGGACATAGCCTCCACATAGCCCGGATCGATCGACAGGATCATCTTGTTGTACCAGAGCGAGCCTGCGAGGTTTCCGATGCTGTAGTACACGCATGACATGAGCAGGAGTGTTGGAAGGTGCTGAGGGTGGAGATCGTGCAAGGTGTGAAGAAGTGGCAGCAGGGAAGGATGAAGGCTGCTTGCCGTCGTACCGGAAACAGGCGCTGCGACCTTGCTCTGCGAATCTGGTTGAGACTGCTGTTGCTGTTGCGCTGCCGTGCCATTCGAGTAAAGACTGTGGGCATACTGGAGAAGCTGGTCCCGAAGCGCAGGTGAGCGAATGTCGACCCCTGCCGCATTCGAAGCTGCGGAAATGAGCTGGATCGGATCATGAGCGGATGATGCGCTGTGCAGGTCCTGGGTCTGGCCGGCCACTGCAGCTGCTTGTTGTTGCTGCTGCTGTTGCTGGAGCAGGGCTCCGAGCTCAGGCGTGATAGCCACGCCTTCGCTCTGCCGTCGCTCAAAATCGCGCAATGCCATGGTTGCAGCCTGGGCTTGATGTAGTCGCTCTCGCTCCTGTTGTTGGAGCGCATCATTGATCTCCGGTGCGACGCCTGGCAGACTTGGGTCTCCTGGTTGTGGTTGCTGATAGCGTTGTGACAAATCCACTGTTTTGGGAGGAGATTCCGGAGCTTTGCGTGCCGGCGATGTCTCATCTGGGATCGACTTCCGCTGGCGATGCTTCTGTTGAAGATGTCTCCTGCGGTCCTCCTCTGCTGTCTCACGCCCACCGGCTGTCGACTGGAGATGAGGCGGGAAAGGAGCGGCCGACGAAGTTGATCGGACCTCAGCTGCCGGAGCCGACTCAATGCCTTCCATCATTACCTCATCTGCCAGCTGAGCAGCCGCTTCCTGATCGATCGCTGCGGATTTCTCGCTGCTACTGACCACTGGAGCGAGCCTGCTCCGGCGCTTTCTCCGACCCTCTCTTGCCTGCACCGCTGAACGAGCCTTCTCATCTTCTTCGTCACCCACGGGCGGCGATGAGTCGACCTTACTCAGTGCCTCCTCATGAACCTTGACGTAGTATCCCTCGGCCAAAGCACGCAGTTGAGCACGGTAATGACTTGCAAAGTCACTGGGCCAGAATTCAGTGGCAAGCGCAGGCTCTTTGACCGCATCTGCGGGGTTGTCCAGCGTAGCGAGTTTGGCATCGACCGAAGTCATGGATGCAGCAGCCGTGGAATCTCCATCCGTGTCGACGGGTGTGTGCGCCATTGATTCAGCGATACCTCCGACAGCCTGGGTGAAAATCTGGGCTTTGCGCTCCCCCAGTGCGGCTCGAGCTTCCTTTTGACGCTCGGGACCCTCGAGTCCTGCCCAAGCGCGGAGTTGGTCTGCTATCGCTTCCTGCTGTTCAATATCGAGAGGCTTCCAATCCGTTGTTTCCCCTTCGTCCTCTTCGCTTTCATCTGTGTCCTCGCGACTGGTTGTTCTCGGTGGACCGGAGCGAGTCGAGGTCAGAGCGGCAGTCGCATAGGCAGCAGCAGATGCAAGCGCCGAGTATTCCTCAGGTGTAAATATGCGGAAGCTGGACACATGGCGAACGTCGTAAATATTATCGTAGGCAATATCTCTCAGTAGCATGATACGCTACTCACCTTGGTTGAAAGTAGGGCTCCTCATCATCCATGACCTCACCCTGACCGTCGGTGGGAGGCTGGTCTGCTTCTTCTTCTTCCTCTCCTTCCTCCTTGACACTGCCCATTGCACCCGCTCTTCCATCGTCTCCAAGCCCAAGCGAAGTCAAGGTACCAGGCACAGTCCGAGCCTTCTTCCTCCGTTCTTCTGGGACCTTGTCCTTTGGAATCCACCACCCTGCCCTTGCCGTCCCTCCCGGAGTCTGTACGACTTGGAAAGGGTATGGGTATATGAACGGCGATCGAGGCTGGCCCGTCAAGGTGTGATTTTGACCAATGACCTGTGCGAAAGCTGCAGCAGAAGCGCCGCCACCGGCAGCCAGGGGAGCCATGGCGGGAATGCCAGATACAGACGAAGTAGCGCCACTCGCAGTGCCGGTCGCAGAACCAGGTGTTGGAGGCCTGCTTCTCCGGTGCGAAGCAGTACTTCCCGAGCCCGCCGAAGTAGCGACGGGATTACCTGAAGTATGGAACGGGAAGCCTCCATCGCGAGTGGCTTGCTGGACGAGGGCTAGTGGGGTGCCAAGTGAACTCATTCCGCCCGGTGTGCCGCTTCGGGTGCTATTGGAACGTGCAAAACCGGGAGAAGGTGGTGGTGGAAGCATTTGAAGGGGTGGTGTAGGCATCACTGTAAAATCACAGACACATGTGAGTACAATTCGGTAATAGGAGCGAAAAACATGCGCATGAATGGTGGAATGTGCACTCACACGGCATGCTGGGCACTCCGCCGAGCACTGCAGCGATCGCTGAGTTTCGAGTGATTCCTGGTCCGGCACCCATGGATCCGTCAGCATTGGCAAAATGACCGCCCTCCGATGCGATTTTGAGGTCGCGCATCTGGCGCTCGGCCTGTTCACGGATGAGGTTGTTGGAGGGGAGGACTACCTGGCTCAAGCCCAAGCTGGCCAGGTAAGATTCTACAGGTGGTGGCTGAGGGACAGCATTCTTCGAACCTGAGCCGGCGCTACCTTCGGAGCCATGCGAGGCGGATGAGATACCGCCGGCGGAACGATTGGACGCGGTCGAGTTGGAACGTGCGAGACCAAGGCCTTTTCCGACAGTGAGGTTGGAGAATGGAACAGTGTTGCTGGACGGAGGTTGCTGAGCTGGCGGACCGGCTCCTCCGCTGCTTGCGGAGGCTGTGGCGGGGCTACCCGTTCCCGAGCCGACCGAGGCTCCCCTCGCTGCTGCGGCAGACGATCCGGCAGCAAAATAGCCCAAGTCAGCATTCAGAGCAGCTGCATTTGCGCTCGCTCTCCTTGCCGCCAGTCCGCCGGGAATAGCCAGACTTGCATGTGTAGAGGGTGAGAGGGCGGGCGAGAATCCAGGCGAGCCTGAAGCTGATACATGATTCAGATGGGGAGGGAGCGCGGCGGGAAAGGACGGGGCGTTGGAGCCGCCGGGGGCTGACCCCGAGACTCCACCACCGGCGGCGGATGAGGCAGCTCCTGCACCAAAGCTGAAATTGGCGAATTGAGCAGAAGACGTGCTTGTTGATCCCGTAGCCACCGCTGCTGCAGCATGCGCAACCACAGCACCAGCAGAGCTAGATCGCAGCATCTCGTGAACAAGCAATTGAGCTTCAGCCTCCCTTGCAGCTGCTCTGGCGGCGATTGACCCGATCTCGAGATTGGCTGCCGCAGCTGCGGCCGCCGCTGCGGCCGCACCTGATCCGTCTATGGACAAGGATCGAAGTGAAGAGGAAGATGGCGGTGCTGGATCAATCTGGGTCTGAGCTTTGAGTGCTTGTTGGGCAGTGCGAAAGGTCATGGCAGCTGAATATTGAGCAGCGGCTGCAGCAGCGGCTGCTGCCGTGGTGGGATGCTGAGATGCTTGCTGGGCTTGCGTGAGGAAGGTGTCGGATACCGCTTGAAGGCCCGCTGTCGATGCTGACGCCTGTTGTGCGAGTGAAGACGCGGCATGGAGGATGGAGGCTGAGGAAGCTGCTGCTGAACCTCGTCGCTCATCATTGAGCGTCATCTGCTGCTGTTCCTGCTGCTGCTGCTGCTGCTGCTGCTGCTGCTGAGAAGTACCCGCCATCTCGCCTCTCCTTCTGTCTGCTCCGTCTATCTGTCTATTCGATTGGTCGTCGTCGTCGTCGTCTTCCTCTCTCGTTCGCTGTTGCCTCGCAACCTCAGACAGGCGAGACGCATCAATGTGCTTCTCTTTTTGGAAAGCGATCGCGCTCAGACGTCATTAGAGTTCAGTAACGGATAATCACGGCCCACGTGGTCTGCTGGCCACGTGACATCAACCGAAGGGGTCCAAGAAGAAGTGAGCTGAGGCAGGTTGTCGCACATGGCTTCCCATCCTTCACATACATACGCCTTTTATACCCTTGATACACAGCAAGATGTCATCGACAACGCGATACCAGGCAACGTGCTCGGCTCCTCCCAACCTTGCTCTGTGCAAGTACTGGGGCAAGCGGCCAGGCGCAGAGGCGCTGATCCTGCCCACCAACGACTCTCTCTCAGTCACCCTGGACCAAGCTCACCTTCGCTCTACAACCACAGCTCGGGCGGATCCCAGCTTTGACGGAGGTGACAAGCTCTGGCTGAACGGTGTCGAGGAACAGATTGGAGGCAGCGGAAGACTGGGTCGGTGCATCTCGGAGATGCGAGCATTACGAGCCAAGCTGGAGGCCAAGGACGAGTCGCTGCCCAAGCTGTCGCAGTGGTCACTGCACATTGCTTCGGAGAACAACTTCCCCACCGCAGCAGGTCTGGCGTCTTCAGCGTCTGGTTTTGCTGCTCTTGCGTTCACCCTGAGCGTCCTCTACGACCTGCGCGAGCCCACCCTCACCGCGTCGGAACTTAGCCGGATCGCACGACAAGGAAGTGGATCCGCCTGTCGTTCCATCTTTGGCGGCTTTGTGGCCTGGCAAGCCGGCACCGACCCCAACGGTCAGGACTCGCTTGCGGTTCAAGTTGCGCCTCGTGAGCACTGGCCCGACCTGCAAGCTCTCATCTGTGTGGTCGACGATGCGAAGAAGGGCACACCCTCCACAGCGGGCATGCAGCGCACTGTCGCGACATCCCCTCTCCTGCAAGAACGGATCAAGAACGTCGTTCCTGCCCGCATGGCCAAGATCAAGGAGGCTATCGCTGCCCGGAACTTTGATGTGCTGGCCCGGATCACCATGGACGACTCGAACAACTTCCACGCATGCTGTCTCGACACCAGCCCGCCCATCTTCTATATGAACGATGTCAGTCGTGCCATTGTCCAGCTCGTTGAGGAGCTCAACCGCGCTGCTCTGGCGGAGTCGGGCGGTCACCACATCACTGCATACACTTACGATGCCGGCCCAAATGCGGTCTTGTTCGCGCCCAAGGAGAACCTCCCACTTGTGCTGCAGCTGATCAGGCACTACTTCCCCAACGCCGACTTTGATGACACAGTGAGTCCAATCCTCTTCTCATTGGGACCAACATGCACTGACTTCTTGATCGAACTGTCCCAGTTCAACCTGCTCGGCGCTGGTGCAAATGCCTCCCACCGCGGCGCTCAGGATGCCGTCGACCTGCCCACTGGTCTGCCACCAACATTCAACCCGAACGTCATCCCCGTACACGAGGCTGGTGCGGTCCGACGACTGATTCAAACCCAAGTCGGCGATGGCCCGCAGATTCTCGGCCAGGGTTCGAACGACGGAGAGGGTCTGCTGGATGCTGAGGGACTTCCCCTCCGACTGCAGCGTGTCAAGCGTGCATGAGACCGTTCCTCTCATCAGCCATCACTACCCCTTCGTATTCCCTATCCGTAGCTGTCTGCCATACATAATGCACTGCTTCTATGATTCCGTTGACAATGCTCCCGCATGCTGTGAGACCCGAAGCTGAGGCAGAAGTGTTGGGATCCAGGGCGCGCATTGACCTCTGTCTGGCCTTTCAAACCACGTGGCCGTGGAAGCCAAACACGTGAGGGCATACAAAAACCGAGTCTTAAAAATTCCTCCCTTGCCCGCCTCTCCCCCAAAAGAGGCGACGCGGTCGGTCATCCCATCCCAACGCATCACTCTTCCCTGCACCCTTCCACCACCTCGCTGGCTCATCTCTCCTGTCTTTGCGCAGACACTCCTGGTGCGTTCATCCACACTGCACCAGCTGCTACCCTTGCTGTGTAGATCGAAGCACTGACCCGCTCCTACGTCCTCACAGAGTTGACACCACCGCCAAAAGAGGTCCCTTTCCAACACAACACACCAACACTTTTGCATTCACCACCCTTTGCAACCAAGCATGTCTAGCAATCTCGAGATCGGAAAGTGAGTGATGGCCCTTTCAACGCGCAGAAGCGGTCGACATCGTCTTGCCGTGCATATGCCAGTCGGGGAATCCGCTGTGCATCGAGCACACACACGCGCGGGGCGCATACAATGCACGGTCATGTGGCGCTCTGTTGCGGTCCGCATCACCCTTGTCGAGCATCCACTTGGCCATCCCTCACTGCACACTGTCGTGGACCACCTGAACGCTGACAATCCGCTTCTGTATGCTCTTCGCCCTCAGGAAGCCCGAAGAGCTCGTCGCTCCCACACCCCAAAACACACCTCTGGCCAACGCCCCGTTGACCAGGGAAGCTCTCTCCCGCCCCACTGTCGGCACCATCGGCGAGGAAGGCGAAGAGGGTGTGTAGAATGATAGCTCCAGCATCCCACACTAGCATTTATTGACCCTTTCACTCTCGCATACCTCACAGACGCTACTTCGGCTGCCCTGATTGGCAACCCCGCCCTGGCCGCCATGGTGCAAGGCCGACTAGGAAGCCTCCTCGGCCGGTCATCAGGCTACATCGAGTCCCTTCCTGACCACATCAAGCGTCGAATTGAGGGTCTCAAGGGAGTCCAAGTCGAGCACTCCAAGGTCGAAGCCGCCTTCCAGAAGGAGATTCTCGAGCTCGAGAAGAAGTACGCCGAGAAGTACCGGCCCTTGTACGAGCGTCGTGCTGAGATTGTTCAGGGCAAGGCCGAGCCCACTGCTGAGGAGGTCACTACCGGCGAGGAGGTAGATGATGACCTCGACGAGGAAGATGAGGAGGAGGAGGGAGAGGACGGAAAGCCCAAGGAGAAGGTCTCCCTGGCCACCGCACAGCCACCAGCAGACGCCGAGAAGGGCATCCCCGAATTCTGGCTCACTGCTCTCAAGAACCACACTTCCATCTCTGACCTCATCACCGAAGCCGATGAGGCTGCCTTGCGTCACCTGCTCGACATCCGCATGACCTACCTCTCCGACACCGCCGGCTTCAAGCTGGAATTTGTCTTTGACGAGTCCAAGAACGAATTCTTCGCTGAGCCCATCCTGACGAAGACCTACTACTATCAGGACGAGGTTGGGTTCTCCGGCGATCTCGTGTACGATCACGCCGAGGGCTGCACAATCTCGTGGAAGGATGGCAAAGATCTGACGCACAAGGTGGAAACCAAGAAGCAGCGGAACAAGAACACCAACCAGACACGGACTGTCAAGCGCACCGTGCCTGTCGAGTCCTTCTTCAACTTCTTCTCCCCACCCAAGCCCCCAGCAGATGAGGACGAGTTCGAAGATGATGCTGACCTAGAAGAGTGAGTAAAAGACGCGCTTCGGTCTAGAGGCGGACCAGCGCAATCTTGTTTCTGCTCGTGTCTGTAGAGATTTGGGACTGACGCACGGCTTGCTTTAAAGGCTCGACTCTCGACTTGAGCTCGACTACCAGATCGGCGAGGACCTCAAGGACCGAATCATCCCCCACGCGATCGACTACTTCACAGGCAAGGCGCTGCTGCAAGAAGGTCTGGACGACTTTGACGATGAAGACTTTGATGACGAAGACGACGAGGACGATGACGACGTGAGCTATTGAGTTTCGGCTGGATCTCCACTCTCCTCTCCCTTTTCCCCCTCCCCGTCATTCTCTGCCCATCATATCTCCGTCACTTTCCTTCCGCTGTTTCGCGCCTCGGGTGCGCTTCATCTCAAACCGTCCGCTTAGGGTTTCTTGGTTACCCGGCCTTGGCCCCCATCTCCGAATCTTGGTCGCCTACGCGACGCCGTTTTCAACGTTGGACACCAATACCACGAAAAGCTCTTCCGCCTCGCGCACCTGACCTACAGGCGAAATCCCTTTGCCTTGCACACCGCTCCTTTTCCATTTCGCGCAACATGCCAAAGTGTCCGATGATGCGACGCTGTTCCCATTCTTCCTCCTTTCCTTGTTCTCTCTTTCTCTCGAGACCAACCCCCCAAAAACGAAGCGAAACTCGGAACGAGTTCACATACTTCACAATTTTCTGGCCCTGTTTGGCGATGGGAAGCTGACCAAAGCTGAAGGCGATATCGCTCCTACTGCTCGAGTCGAGGGTAGGCATGATGAGCTGCACAGAGAAGATGTGAAGGCTACGCAACGACTGTATGTCGACAGCGCCCGCCAAGATCTCGTGGCCAGTGCGCGCTTCCCTCTCTTCCCTGTCGTCTCGGTCCCCAGTACCAACTCCTCGTCGTCTCCAGCGTGATTTTGCAGTGCTGACGCTTTTCTCCCTCTCCCTCTCTCTCTCAATTCTTTGGTCCCCTGATTATGCCTGATGATCCTGACCCTCTGGCGGTTTCACGCAACGTCTTGACTCTCACACAATCCGCAAACACGCGGTCTGCCAAATGCAGGACGAAGAAGACGGACCCAAGCGCTACGGTGTGAGCGCGGGCTCAAACATGGCAGGCTCACAAGAACCTCAGGAGTGGTGAGTAGCATCATTGTCACGCATGCAGTCAGGCGAGGCTGAACCATTGCCTCCTGGCCATGATATGTTCTTACAGCAAGCAGCAGTGAATGGTAGTTGCTGCTCACGGACTGTCGATTTGCATCCCGTTTCTCGTTTCCGTATGAAGATCTTGCTCCTCATTTCGGCAGGCGCCTCGCGTCCTCTCGAGTCCCTGCGCTGAGCCACGGATTGGTTCTTCCGCTATCCTCCACAACCCGTCATCCTACGACATTGTCCAGGCGGAGGACCACCCCAGCTTTCCACCTCCAAGATGCCCTCCCGTCTGTTACGCGTTTGGTGTCACTAGTGCCTCGCTGTTCTCTCCTTGTCTCGCTCTTCGACCTTTCCGCCCGTACAAAATAGGTCTTTCTCCCTTTTCGCTAGCCAGCTCTTTACCTTCTCACAACTTTTTCCGTTCGCAATTACACTTCCATCTCCTCTCATCTTCTCATGCCCAATGACGAAATGAATCGTGCTCTGACATACAATCCACAGTCTGGCGACATATAAGCAACACCAAATAGGCACCTCGGTGGCCGAATCCAGGGTCGTCGGTTCTTGGAACGTCACCACCATGCTGACAAACGCTACCGCCTTGAAAGCTTTTAAAGGTAGCATTGCGAGAACATCAGCATCACTGTGCATCCCCGTAGTCATCAGAGCAAACATGTCTTCCTCAATCCCAGCTCCTGCCCCCAATGCCCCCGTCTTGCGCGCTCGCGCCGTGCCCTGCGCGTTTGTGCCGCACTCCGGTACTTCAGCTGCGTACCCCATCGCGCTCTCCTCGCACGCGCTCGCCATTGAGCCTACAAGCCGACAGGCGTACCTCTTCGGCGGCGAGCTCAAGCCCCGTCAGCCCGTCGGCGATGAGGTGAGAGCGATCATCAACCTCGACTCGGCCAACCCTGACGACGAGGAATCGACGCGCGTGTATGCCCGCCCGCGAACAGCGGAAGAGGGCCAAGGCTGGCCTTCCCCCCGCGTCGGCGCAACTTTTACTGCGGGTGATGGTGGATTCATCTACCTCTGGGGCGGACGGGGTGGAAAGGAGATGGCGCCTTTGGAAGAGGAGGAATCTTCGATCTGGAGATTCTCCACGACGGAAAAGGCGTGGGAACGCTTTGATACGAAGGGAGAGCGACCCGAGCCGAGGAGCTACCACACCGCCGCATATGCTCAAGGAACGCTCTACGTACATGCGGGCTGCCCCAAGAGTGGTGAGCTCGAGGCGCATTGTCACTTGGACTCTGACAAAAGTGATGCACTGACAAAAGGGCTCGCTATGCACAGGGCGGCTGTCGACGCTACATGCGCTGGACGTGACTTCTTTCCAATGGAAAAGCTTACCGTCGGCCCCCGGTCGCGAGCGCGGAGGCACCGTGCTGACTACCATCCCATCACCTTTTGTCGAGGACCCTTCAAAGCTTGTGCTTGCTCGATGGGGCGGCTTCTCTGGCGAAGAACTCGGAGGCCCGCTGGACATCTTTGATCCTTCAAGCAACGAGTGGACATCCTACCCCGTGCATCTGTCCACCGCGGAACAGGAGCCGCCCAAGCGCAGCGTTCACGGATTTGTCCCATTCAAAACGGCACCGGCTTTGAGCCTTGCCGGTGGAGAGCAGACGCGTGTCCTTGCGGTTTTGTTCTTCGGAGAGGGAGAGGGCGCTCCGAAAGAACTGGGGCATGATGGAGCAGGCAAGGTGAGCAATAGGAAAACCCCACAACTTGAATCAGGTCTAGGGAGCTAACTGAATGTACCGGATTGATCAAAAAATGCAGTTCCTTTCGGACGTCTATCTGCTGACTGCATCAGCAGCTGCCTCCGCGTCACCCAACTTCAGCTTTGTGCCCATCTCACTTCAGCCCGCCTCGTCCTTCACAAAGACGCCCGAGCCTCGCGGGTGGTTCGCGTTCGATGCCGTCTCGACCGGGCCCAGCTCGCTCCAGATTGTCATTCACGGCGGTCTGAACGAGGCCAACGAACGCCTGCATGACGCGTGGAGCTTGGACATCCGCGTCTGAGAGGACACTCCTTTCCACACACACTATCTTTATCCATGCCATCTGAGCCAATCGAGCCGCCCGGACCCAACGCCGCTGAGCCATAGTTCAGAGTGTAGTTTGATGTAATTGCGAAGTGATATAGGAATACACCGGATACGAAGTCGACAAGTGAGCGTGTTTGGGTCCTCGTGCGCGGACCTGGGGAGTGCACGCACGAACACTGTTCCTGCAAGGAGAACCATATTGTATGCGGCTGCCCTGTGCCCGTGGATGGGAAACCTTTTTTGAACGAGTTGTGACGAGGGGGGGAGGGGGAGGGGGAGGGGAAAACCGACGCCCCGGCACCTCTTGTGGGAGTGTAAATAAATGCGGTTGAGGAAAAGATCTAGAACCTGCCCTTCGAACGCGCGAGCTTGTGCTCAAGACCAAGCCCACAACGCCCTGCCAACAAAAATGACGTGTCGGTGTGCCCCGAAGGAGGTCCTGCTGTGCCCGGGAAGAGAAGAGATGGAGTCGTCGCTATGTACCCTTGAGAACTGGAAACCGAAGAAAGAAAAAGTGATGCGCAGGGGTCGGCATCATGAGGTCGCCCAACATGAGACGCGTCCGCACTTCGCAAATGTAGTTGAAACGGAGAGATTGCTGGGACCGCGGGTCTCGTCGATAAACCCGTGTCCCTGGGCGCAGTGGTCACTGTCAACGCGGTTGTGAGTTGGGTGGCGATGAGGGTATCTAGTGGAAAAGAAGATCAGGATTCGTCGCCTCATAGGATCAGATCTTGCAAAGAATCTGCGGGTCATGACGAGTCAGGAAGTCAGCATCCAGTGATGAGCGGTCGTGAAAGGAGAAGCCACTCACTTGTGCTGTGGAGGTTAATCGTAACACGAGTAGGTGGGTGTGCGTTGAATGGCAGCTCGAAAGAGATCAGAAAAAGGAATAAGATAAGATAATGCACAAATGCGCAGGGCACTCACAGGATGATGTCGGTGATGGATGCCATCACCGTCTTCAACAGAGTTGGATCCGTCGCGTTCGTAAAGCTTGGGTAGATCTCCTTGTTTGGCGATCTATTCAATCGACAGAATCTCTGTTTGAAGTAATTTCTCGCGGCGTTAAAGTCAGTTTCGTCTCCGTTGTAGTCTGGGAAGTAGTGCTTGATGCTGGAATGATTGATCTTGGTTCGGAATATGTCGACCTTGTTGAGGAAGAGAATCTGTAGGCCATGAGGATCCTGGGATGAGCGAGTTGTGACGATGACCATGCGCCCTCGTCTCTTACCATTGAGGTCCGCAAGAACCATTTGCTATTGCAGATCGAGTCGAACAGCATGAGAGCTTCTTGCATTTGATTCTGCAGAATCACGGCAAGTGATGAGCGGCAAGCATCTCTCTATGTTAACAGTGCACATACTCACGGAATCCTTGTCCTCCACCAAGCAGCAATCATATCCCGACAGCGCCACCAAGAACAGCACCGCAGTCACGCCCTCGAAACAATGAATCCACTTCTTCCGCTCAGACCGCTGCCCGCCTACATCAAAAATGCGATACATCCTGTCGTCGATTGGGAAGGTGGTTTCGATTATGCCGGTGGTCTTGTGTCTGCATCGGAGAATGTCCGCGTCCGATGGCACGTATTTGGGATGGAAGAAGCGATCTAAGTCTGCGTAGAAATAAGCCATGCTGTAGGGGTCGTCGATCCAGAGGTGAAAGAGTCAGAAGACGCGCTCATAAGCAGAGATTTGAGGATTGCGAGCCTCACTTTTCTGGTACTGCAGCTTCGTTTCCACGCTTGTATGCTTCTTGTACGCCTTGGTCGTTCCACAACAGCATTAATGGTTCGTAATATGCTGCTGGGAATGGCTCTTCTTCTGCGATGTCGGGATAGGAGAGGAACAGATGGAGGTATCTCTGGAGAGGATAGAACGCGGTGATGGATGAGAGAGAGTGTCAGTCTCTCTCCAGCATGCGCGTCGGACATGGGAGGATGGGACTGACTTGGTATTGTGGATGTTCGAACTCTCCGCCCCAGTCCTCCATGGCGTCGAGGACTGCCTTCATGCTCTGTACCAGATTTACGAAGACGAGGCGTCGGAAATTTTCGCGCTCGGCGGCTGTGAAGGGAATCTCATGGATGATGCGCATTGTCTGAAATGGGAGAGCAAAGAGGGTGAGATGGCGCGTCGTACAAGTAGCAAGAAGGCGTTGCGTTACTGGTTTGCTGGACATACCTTGAGCAACGTCGACTTGCCGCTCTCTCCCGCGCCTGTGAAGGATGAGGAGTAGGAAGTCAGCAGATGTACCTGCGTCATGGGTCGCTTGAGCAGCACACGTACCTAGGAGGAGGACCTTGATCTCGCGGGACATTCGCTTTTCGTCATCCTTGATGGTCTTGTCGATGGCGCGGTTCTGTCTAGCCTCTGGGCTTTCAGATGCGTCTGCGGAGAAGCAGTTGCCCATGGCTAAGCTCTCTCTTGCTCGGTCGTTGGCAGGGCAGACGAGGTGTCTGATTTGAAAGGGGAACGGCGAGTGGGTTGTCGCGGTAGCTGACGCTGAGTGGTTGCTATGCTATGCTGTGCTCTGCTGTGCTATGCTGTGGAGGAAGCCAGGGAGGAAGAGGAGGGGGGGAAAGGGTCAGAAAAGGGAACCTGTGATGATTGAGGCTTGTGCCGCGCCGCAGGGCCTGGGACGTTGAGATTAAGATGAGGCGTCGAGATGAGATGGCAGCTTCCAACTCTCCGTCGGTCCACTCACTCACTTTTACAGTGTACTGTACCTGCGATCGAGATCGATCCTGCGAGAAGGGCCACCACAGCAATTGCCGCTTGGTGGGAGTCGAAGATGCCAGACGCGTGGGAGGGGTTGGTAATGCTTGATGCTGAATTGCTGATGCCCGCTGGCTCTCGTTGATACATATCAGGTGATGGATGATGGAACTCACTACGCACGCACGCCGTCGTTTCCGACCACGTTTGGCGCTAGAATTGCCCAAAAGTTCGCTCTCAGTCTGTCTGCTGCATGCGTCCCTTTCCCTTATTGTCCCGTTGACACTACTTGTTGGTTTCTAGACTAGCTGATTCATTGATTAATTCACGCTCCAAAGCGCCTCACTTGACCACATCCACCCACCCGTGTTCTTGAGTCAAGTGTTAATCTTCTGGGTTGGACGGGTGCTGCATCCCCGCTCAGACACTGCTGCTTGAAGACTTTGGTCATGTCCATCCCAATCCAACCCGACGGCATCAGTGCAGTGCACAATCATTGCAACCTGCCATCCACGTCGGCTGTCTACTGTTCTGAGCCATCTCGTCCTGTTCCCCCCTTGGTCTCGGTGTCGGCTCTTGACCTGCGAGTCGGATTCATCACACGCTCAGTACAGAACAGACACTTAGCTGAGCTTCTTTCCCCTTTCGCGACCCCTTTCCCACCGGACAGCATCAAATATAATATACACAAGCTTGCCAACTTGGCCATGGAGTGGCTCGCGCACTCAACTTGTCGAAACGTTCCTTCCCCCACTACTATACTTTGGCCCAGCAGCAATCCCGACAATTTTTTTAAAAAAAAAAAATTGCCTCTCCCGACAAATCTAACGTGAGCTTCCTTGATTAAATAGATCAATTCGGCAAATGTTATGGGGGGCCACATCTTGCAGATTTGCGCGCGGTGGTGTCTGCCAAACCGTGGTTGCTGATCATTCACATCGCAGAGCGCATCCTTGGTGGTGCCGGCAAATGTATCTGACAGGACGTTAATGAACCGATCCACCGTCTGTCATTGTCAGATGATGTCAGGTCTTGCCTGTCAGAAGGGGTTCTGAGACGCTCACTTGCTGATCCGTGCTCTTGGTGGGGCTCCAAAGGCTGTTAAGCTCGATACGGTACGGCCTTCGATCGAGCAGACGGACTGTGGTTCAGTATTAGCGATACTCTCGTGCCCGTGTCCTGAATCAGGCTTGACCTGCGAGAAGCCGTCTGATTGACATTGCGTGCGCCCCGTTGGGCGACGGGTTCTCCCAAGTCATTGTCGTTACATGGTGAAATGCATCACGAATACATGCCGTAGCCGTCGTTGACCTCCCCGTCCTCCTCCTCTTCTTCATCTATCTCCTCGTCGAGCGGACACAACTTCAGATTTGACCGTCGAACGAGCGTCAGTCGGATTCATGCGTTTGCTGACTGACCGTTGCTTCTTACACTGACCATCAACTGGATGTACCCATGACCACCTTGGATCGAGGCACCGACCGGAGTACCGATCGCTTTCATGGCCGGATCAGGGGCAGTGCCAGTACCCTTCGGCATCAAAAACTGCATACATAGCAGACCTCGCTCGTCCACCCGTATGGAGACCTTAATTGACACCTGCAGCGCCTTGATGGCCTGCTGCAGATGCGCGAAGCGGTAGCTGTGCAAACCACGGGTGCCGATGATTTGAGTCATTCTCGCCCATCATGTAATCCTCTGCGTCCGAACCCCACAGCTCACCAGTTCACGGTAGTTTCTTCGCAGAGAAAGGTGTCGATAATGCCTCCTTCCTTGGGAAAGTCCATCTGCAGAGCATCAAATAGCATTCAATCTCTCGCACTGGCACTGGCCACAGATGCGCATGTGTGGTGCTTACTCACCTCGACGGCTCCAAAGTCAGCGTCCGCAGTCAGTCGAAGGCTTTCTTTTGTCCTCGCTCGTCTTGGTCGTGGTCCCGCAATTGTCGGACCTCCTCGATCTGCGGGAAGGAAATGGATAGCCACCTTGGTGCATGAGGAGTCTATCACCTCGAATGCCTCTTGCAGTCCGTCGGACTAGAGCAATGCGAGCCAAAGGCCGGAGAAATCTGAGTGGTCAGGAGGGGAGCGCATTCTCCCGGCCTGGTATGAAAGGGATCATGCTCACCTTCATGATGACTTGCGCGACGCAGGCTTCCCTTGCGAAGGTGTACTCGAATCTGTCGCTCCTTTCAAATGTCGCCAGTGAGCATCTCGTCGTCACATCTGGCTCGTCCAGTCTAAGATCCAACCGGGCCTCAGAAAAATCAGCCTGGGCAGTCCTTTTGAGTCGAAGTGGAGGTAAGTGAGCTTACACCAATATCAGTGGAGAGCCCTTTCCCTCGTAGCTCATCACCATCGAAGTCGGTCTTGAAACATGCCGGTCGCTATCCTCATCGTCCCGATCGCCTTCCGCGGTGCCAAAGCCCGTTCCAAACCGCCGCTTCCACTTCCCCTGTCCCTCCACTTTCGTTGCTGCGGGATCGTATGGCCGGTACGTCGGACGACCCTGGCCAAAGTTGCCGAACCCTCCCGGCCCAGATGAGGAAGATCCGGGGCCGTTGGCTTTGATTGTGGGTGCCCCGCCGAAGATGTCAATAGACTCCAGAAAGGTCTTCAGGTTGATCTCAAATTCAACCGGACCGGGACCTTCCAGGGTGTCCAGGGTGAAATCTGCATCTGGATTCAGCGCTTGGTCGAGGTTGGTCTCGTATGAAGCAAATAGTTGCTTGACGACATAGGCACGGGCTGGGAAAGGGCGTATGTGGTACATTTTGGTTCAGTTGCGCAGTGACATGCATACGCAAAATCGCGTCCGCCCGGGCCCCACACCCTCACCTTGCACACAGCGATCGTACTCTGTCAGGAAGATGAGACCGCCTTCCTCGACAAGTACAGTGGCATGCTAAACAATCAGCAGGGCAGGCAGCATTGTGCATGTCAGGCTTCCATGGGACTGCCGATTGGGTCATCTGTTGAATTTTGTTTGGGAGAGACTCACAGCTGCCATCGCGATGGGGCGGATCAAGCTCGCCAAAACTCGCACATCGTTGATCCTGGCTCGAAGCATCTGCATACAGCGTCTCAAAGATCAGCTTCTGGGGCGAGGACGAGACACTTTTGTTGTGATGCACGCAGAACTTACAGGTCTTGGTAACGGAGTCCGCCTTCTTGGTGTCCCGCTCTCCGCCATCTTGCCTTTTTATGGGCCCAAAGCTGGGACGAATTTCGTTGGCTTGGCTTGGGCGGGTTCTCAAAGGTGGTTTCCAAAGGATGCTAAAGCGTGCTCAAGAATCCAGCGTGAGGACCCGCAGCCAGCTGAGGAGCACTGCAGTCGAAGCAGTATCAGTGCATCCGCCCAGATCTGCCAACTCTCTGACGACTCGCCCTGACGGTGATGGTGGTTGGTGATTGTGACATGCCTTGAGAATTTCCAGAACATGAAGCATGCCTTCAATGAATGCTCTCGCGGTCGACAACCTCACAGAAGCTGCTTTCTCAAGAACTGCCCAAGTATCATTCATGCTCATCATTGACTATTTCCCTCCATGCTCAGACACGCAAGCAGCAGCAATGTTGAGCCTCTTCGGTCGTGTATCATTGAGAGGCTAGGAACAAATGGGGGAACGGCAACTTGTGCTTCTGCAGTACTTGGGAAAAGAGAGGGAACGGGGAAATGAGGGGGTCTAGGAGACGCGGGGCCACTAGGAAAGGCTAGGGCGGGTTACGCTCATGCCGGACAGTTTGCGTTGACGATAGGTCACCAGGGTCTTGAGGCCGTGATTAGGTGGTGGGGTTGTTGATGTTCTTCTTGATTTCACCCTTCGTCTCTTTGGCCTCGCCGACGGCCTTTACAGAATCATCGCCCTTGACAGCGCCCACCACTGAGTGATACTTGCCCTCGACTTTATCAGTGAGGCCTATTGTGGAGAAGTTATTGGCAAAGTCAGCTATGTGCTCAAGTCTCGAAAGCAGAAGAGGTGCCCACCTTCGACATAGCCTTGAGTCTGAGCTGCCTTCACTTCAGTCTCCCCTTTGGCGTGCTGCGAGGCTCCGCTTTGCTGGAGGTTGGTGCCGGTCTCGGGAGCGACTGGGGAGATGGTGGAACCTAGCATCTCCTTTGCGGATCCGAGGAGGGACTCGGTGTGGCCCTGGGTCTTGCTGGGCTCGGAGGACATCTTGATTACTTGTTGGAGTGTGGTGTGTGTTTGGTGTCTGTAGTGGGATTTGACCTTGTGGATGGCAGTCGCTATCGAGGGAATGACGGTGAGAGGGGAGGAGGAAGGAAGAGGAGAAACGGCGTTGCTTATATACCTTCGATCGTGCAAGCACGGAACCCTGCTGCGCGGTCACCGAACCCTGAGGTCAAACATTGACACCTGGAACATTTGTCACATGACTCTCACTCAAACAGTTGTGACAAGGGGTCACAAAGACGACTGTGTTGATTGCTGGACCCCTCGTAGGTTACTGATCATCATCGCTGTCTGTTCCCAGGTCAATCTGCGGCATCTCTTCATCCGAATCCTCGCCGTCGGCTGCTGAGAGGAGCGCAGATGCACTTTGTTGTTGCTTTCCTGACGCTGCGGTCTGAGGGATTTGAAGCTCGGGTCCATCACCTGCTCTCGGATTCCCCGCCACCTCGGTCGGTCCCGTGTCCTCGTCTTCTTCAGCACCTTCCACCGCCCCCGATGTATGCGTGAGTCCCTCATCTGAGACCTCCTTTGGCCGCTTGGTGGGTGTCTCCGGGGGTTTCCGATCCTCGACGCGGTCGACAAAGGGTTTTCGCGCGGGGGAAGGACTGCCTATGCGCGGGGTGCTTGGTCTATGTAGAGGCTTGACAGGATCGGGCGAGGCGCGCAAGTTGCTTGAAATTGAGGGATGAGAATGCTGATGAAGTTGGGCATGTTGCGCCACGTCAGCATCCAGCGACGCAGAAGCCAACCGCTTCTGCCCAGCTGAGGCCGACTCCGAGCTTTCCGCAGCGAGACTGTCGCTCATAGCATTATGCTCGTGCGGAGCAGTCGAAGGAGAAACATCCAGTACTCTGGTCAACGCTTGCTGCTCCGAGAGTCCGCGCACATTGTCCGTCTCAACTTCGACAAGTTTCCGCTCCTCATCGCCCCACGCGGCGGCTTCGGCACCAATGTCCTCCTCTGTTGCCAGACGAAGAGGTAGGAGGACAGGAAGGCGTGGATGCACGACCTGGTCCAGAGCCGCAATCCCGTTCAACGCAGCTGCTCTGATTCGTGGGGATGGAGATCTCCTGCCGAGCTCGAAAACGGTGAGACACCTGCTGGATGCGAGGCTCAAGATCCGCCCCGAAGCAATTGAGATAACATGGACCAGAACGGACAGGGAGGTGACTGTCAATTCCACCCTGGCATTGTCCCATACCGCCTCATTCAACACGGCAGGGTTGCCTGCTGCGCTTCCGTGGAGCAACAGCTCGCCGAGGGCAATAACGAGTAAGACGCCCGTTTGAGATAGGTCCGCATGTGCTGGCCTCATGTTGCAAGAAAGGTGCGCATACAGGCTGCCAAAGAGCGCGACAGCAGTAGACGTTGCGTTTAGAGACTCGGCCGTCTTGCCGGGGAAAGGCCCGGTATCTGTTCCTTGACCTAGAAGTGTCGAGCTCTCAAAGACTCTCTGACGCTTTGCTTTTCTTGCTGATCCGTCCGAACTGTTGTTGGCCTGATTGATATTGTCCTGAGCTGACGAGGAGCTGGCGGTAAACAAACGGGACACCTCAGACAGGCAAGCCTGAACAATTCGAGGCAGGACACGACTAGCGGGGTCGATGCAAACGCGCGCTGTCAATGCTGATCCTGCCGAGGCGTCGAGCGAAACATTTCCGAGCAGTACCGTGATTGTCCTGAGAGCGGCGACTCGCAGTGTTGCATCGGCCGTGTTACGTTGGACAAAGGTGCTAAGAACAGCAAGTAGCTGAGCAGCGTGCGTCTGGGCTGTCTCCTGGCATGCCGATGCCGCGACTGCTATCAGCGACATGGACGCCATTTGTAACGCTGGTAGGTCAGATGTCTGCAGTGAGTGTAGCGACGCATCGCTTCCAGGCTTCATCCTCGCCAGGGGGCTTAGACTGAGCAGTCGAGTCGCGCCCGCGAATACTGCCCCGGCCGGTATTGGCACCACTGATGGAGTAGGGCAGCTCAGCATTACGTGCAAAGCGGCATTGAGGCGCATGAAGGTGGAAAAGACGATTTGATGATGATCGTGATCGTCTTGAGGCGGTATGGTGATAGGAAGACGATCACCACTGACCGCGACTGAACCGTGATGAGTTTGGAAAGTTGAGATCAATGCGGACGAAGCATCGTTCATGGTCCGCAAGAACGTGCCGACGGTAGCGCCCCACAGCTGAGCCTGTGTGGCTCTGGAAGCATTGGCCGAGCCTGCACGTTTGGCAGCAGCGGCATCGCTTGCGCCAGTCAAGTGGAGCGTGATCAAAAGTCGAGCTGCAGTAGCGTGCAGGGATGTGAAAGCTGGCTCCCGCGCGTCAATTTTGTCTAGCACCACCTTGATGCTCAGATCGTGAATCCTTGCTGCCACAGGGCGATAGATGCTGGGAAATTGATTGAGCTGCGAGTTGAGGTAGCTCAGAACGTCCAGCTGCATGGACAAACAGAAGCGTCAATCGGCATGAGGACGGGGCTTTAGCGCGATTCACACACTCACGAGCAGTTCAGACGATGTCGGTAGATCAGATTCTTGGAAGGACTCGGCGATGTTGAGAAGGGCGGCTGCGAGCTTTGGAACGTTTGGAAGTACGACTTGGCGGTTGTAGTCAAGGCGAGAGCCCGCTGGTCCGCCTAAGAGGTGGGAGTCGAGAATTTGGACAGCGGCTCGTAACAAGAGCGGATATGTCGTTGCAGACGCCGAAGAAAGGAGAGAGACGGCATGCTGCGCCCATGCCGAGGCATGTGATGCCCAGAGGTCGAAGTCCATCTGACTCGCGACTTCAAAGACGAGCAAGTACCCCTTGAGCTGAGAAGAAGGTCCATCTGGTCTGGCGATGTTGGTGGAGATGAGCGAGTTGCAGCGCGTGACGAGTCGTTCCAAGGATGAAATCGCGCTCTCAGAGGCTGCCGAAGAGGCGAGAGCGTTGAGTCTGGCGATGGTCCCGCTCTGACGCAGCTGGCTGACCGACAGCTCAAGAGACGCTGTTGCGGCTGGTGAAGGCGAACGAATCGCATCGATGCAAGTTTCGTCGACGCGCTCCAGGCATTTTGTCAGCTGTTGCTGGAGGATGCGCGCCTCACTGGCATTGCTGCTGCCGCTCCCGCTGAGCCGGGCGCCGATGTACACCATTCTCTTCCTCTTCCTCGACGAGGTGCTTCTTGCCAAATGCTACCCTCCCAAGTTAAGTTCCAACCTTCCTTCCTTATGCTGCTGATTCTCAAACCCAACTTTTTTTTTTTCCCCGATTCCCCAATCTTACGTAATGATTATGGCAGAGAAATGCAGCCCTTTCGATCGACAGACAGTTGCGCTCGACCCTCTCTCTCTCTGTGCTGAACCCGCATCCAGAACAAGAAGGAGGGAGGCTTCTCTTGTTCGCCTGGAGCAACGCGACTACAACCAACCGGACGGGAACACGGCAACCACCGTTGAGGCAACTCGCTCGATTGTCCATCTGCACTCGCGCACTGACGGGCATTCCGAGTGGTGAGTGAAACTTCCCTCGGGAGATTCTCCAACAATCCTGGTCTGGCCAGCTTGTGGAGGCAAGTTTTCGAGTCGGACAAGAGAGAAGGACGAGCACAACGCACATTCGGGACGGGGTCAGACATACACTGATAGAGGTCGTGCAGGCCGCCTGAAGGCTTACCTTCGACCCTCGGGTGATTCATAGCCATAGCCATCCAGAATGGACCTCAATGGCGGTTTTGGCAGCTCAGCGGAAACAGCAGGAGCAGCAGGTACTTCGGCGGGTTCCACTTCACGTCACGTCAATGGGCACGGCGACATCGCTCGACCATCAAAAGCAGGAACACCCAGCCAATCCAAGAGTGTAGATCTGCACGCGGCTGCTTCTGCCGTCATGCCGCCTCCGCCTCTCATCGTCAAGAGCGAAAAGGCGCAAGGCAAGGCCAGGCAAGTGGATGCTCCGGAATCCATCATGGCCTGGACATCTTCAGCCCCGCAGGACGACACACCACCAGAGCAGCTATTGGCTGAACTCCTACCGCAGACTGAGAATTTGGTCCCACTCGCTGCCATCGTGGAGCGCATGAGCAACTACGGCTACGAGGCCCTCCAGATTTTGTCAGAAACACTTTCATCACTACCGAGCGATCAGCGGAGGCTCAAAATCTTCACCACTGCCGTCACGGTACAGCGACAAATAGCCAAGCTCGTCGCCTTGACGCTTTGGAGTCGATTGTCAAAGGATCTGCAGAAAGCGAGGGACACGGTTGGCTTGTTGTGCGAGCAATTTGCTCAAGCGGAGGATGCCGTAAAGGAGCTAACAGCCATGCGGAACATGCTGCCCCACAGCAGGTGAGTCTCACTAGGAACCGCTCTGATACCGAGGTGTCTGCATGCTCAGTATGTTTTCTATCAGATTACGGAACTTCGATCTGATTTCAGCGACCGAAGTGCTACGGGCAGGTGCATTGACCAGCCTGCCTTCAGTCATCAAAGTCAGTCGAATCTTGACGAGCGTCATGCGTGGGTCCATGAGAGCTGACTCAAAGACGTGACCGCCTTCTGTTCGCTTTTGAGCAGACATCAGCGGTTCATGAGAAGCCAATGGATGACCAGGCGGTTGAAGAGCTCCTGCAGGAGCTTGAGGATGCCATTCGATTGAGGCTGTCATGCCATGATGTTCTGCCTCTGCAGATGTCGGATTATCGAATCTGTGGGTACTCATCTTTGAGAAAGGACTGCAACCGGCAGAACTAAACTGTTGTTTTTGTCTCGCTCAGCCGACGGGCGTGCGCATTTCAATGTGCCCGACCTTTTTGAGGCATCTCTCACCATCGATGGTCCTTTCCCCTCGGGAAGATGGTACCTCTTGACAATACGCTTCCACTTCAAGGTCACAGGCGTGGGCAAAGAACGTGAGTGATGTTGAACAAGACGCGACTGGTCTCTCCTACTCAATCCCCTTCCTGGTGATAACCACAGGTTTTCCACGCGTGCCCAAGAAGCACTTTCGGGATGCCATTTTGGATCAAGTCAATGCCGAGCTTGCTCCTCCACCGCCGCTGCCGCCAGAGGATGAGACCAAAGCAGCGACACCACAGGATGCTCCTCTGATGAGATTCTTCAGACATCTGGGTAAGAGCATTTGGCGGGGTGAGACGCCGTTCCCAAGACTAGAGACACTTAACCATTTCTGTTCTCTCCGCAGAGTCGCGAGCTCTACAATATCAGCTCGACATTCTGGCACATCAGGCGGGTGAAATCAGTAATGGAGCGTGGAGAGGGAACATGGCAGTCGAGCGGGATGGCAAAACACAAGCCTTACGCTTGTCATATTGGACGTACGTATTCTACTCGACTTTGAGAGGCCTTGGAAACAATGCGAGACTAACGCCCTCTTCGTTCTAATCTCACAACAATGCAGCCGGCTGCGGCCGAGACCGGAAGCTCATCGATCCGCGAAGCCGCTCGCACCGCATCCATTGCGGAATGGAGGCTCAATTACCATCAGCATCGAGAGCGAGCAGAGCGATCTCGGCTCAGGTCGGTCTTTGGCCCAAATTCTGTTCGGGCGGTCCACAGCAGCGGACGTCGACTCCTTATGCCGAAAACGGCTAGGTGTCGACTGGCGTACTGAGAAGAGCATCAAGGAGGGTTTAGAATACACTCCTTTCCAAGTTGTGAGTTCTGGATTCCAGGTCGCCGGTACGGTTCGAGAGAAGTCATCCTAACACCTCTCCCCAAATGTGTCCTATCGACCAAAGAATGTCGGAGCTCTGGACGTCCAGACTCTTCTCAGGACGGCTGTGCATACGCACACTTTGGCGATCCTCCAGAAGTGTCGCACTCAGATTTTGCAGTCCAGCCATGTGCTGGGAATAGGGCCGCAAGGATGTGAATTGCGAGACGGCAACGGGGAGGGCCACGAAGACCAGTCGCCCAGGCTTTCGGTCAAGCTATGCGGATCCATGTCGGTCAGTATCGGCATCGACGCCATCACGGGCCGGGTCATGATTGAGGAGGACGTCATCAGGGTACCGGACGCATCAAGCTCATCTGATTCCGGAACCAAGGCCGACGCTGCAATCTTCCAGCAAAACTCGGAGCGTTTGAATCGCGACCCCAATCACATTGTTGAAGTGTTGCAGGCGCTGCGACACCATGCCATCGCCAGAGATTTGGAGCAGAAGGCGTGCTTTCTTGGACTCGAGTGTGTGCCGAGACTGGCGCTTCAGGCCTCGGAGTACGCCAAGCTGGGAGCGTTTCCGGAGGCCCTGGTGTTCCTTGCTCTGCCTCAATGCCCGAACTGGTATCTGGCGGCTCAATTTGCGATACACCCACATCGGATAGCGCTCATCAGCACAAACGGATACATGATGAATGGGCAGCTGTTCCTGGTGCTCAACACTCTTCAATGGCTGGATCGCCACAAGTTCATCAAATCGCTGGTGACCCCCGGGACTGACACGGAGAAGGGGGACACCAACGACTTGTGAGTAGATCGACGGTGACAGGTAGTCTGTCATGTGAAGCTCATAACCGATCTTTACTTTCGTATTGGTCTGATACAGGGCCGACTTTGAGTTGGACGAGTTGTCGCACTTGCATTGGTACGGAGTTGCAATTGTCAATTATTTCAGGATCGAACAGCAGCTTCAAGCACGCGGATTGGCCATCAGCCATACTACTTCATTACCTCCTTTTGCTATCGACAAGCAGGGCGGCTTTTCAGATCGCCTGCACTCGGCCATCACCAGCGTGGCGTCCAAGATACCAGCGATATGTCTGAGGAGCCACGATGTGCTTGGCGCTTCGAGCGTCTTGCTCAAGCCGAACATCTTCATCAGGTTATCGAGATGGTGGGATCGCCGGTCGTGTAGCGCCGAGATTGTGGTGCGGCTCTCCTTGCGCTCGTCGACCAATCGCATGACGAGGCTCGAGCCACTGGCACTGGGAGGCGTGGGACTGATCGAGTACGACGCAGAGTACAAGCAGCTCACCTTTTCGACATCGGACATCGACAATTGCATTGGATGGTTCCTGATGGAGTGGGACCGGTTCTCGAGGATCGGGATGCTCGTCAAGGCGGTGGAACGGGCGCGACGTTGGCCAGGTGGCAGGGCGCGTGGTTGGAAGGTGACCGAGTTTGACTTTGTGCATGCCAACTTCTCCTATGCGCCCGACCGGTGTGCGAGCGTGACATGGTCAAGATCGCCTACGGGGCACGGTACGCCGGAGGGCTACCTGTTGCGCGTCTACACGAGTAAGACGGCAAGCTCGGTCGAGAATGCGAGCAAGTTGACGTTCGAGGAGCAGACCGCCGAAGATGTCGAGGAAGAGGATCGAAACCCGCACGAGTACGTTGAAGGCGCGCTGGAGCAGAATCTGAACATGGGTACCAGCTACGCCCCTGGATTCTGGCCCAGCTTCCTCTGCGTAAGTGATGGTCGAGGAAGCTGTACTCGGTGCTGGACGAAGGCTGACTGAATTACTTTTTCACTCGGTCCAGCTCCTCCGCGAGACTTTGCCAGTCCTGGAGATTCTTCGCACGGCCTCCA
Organism: Tilletia horrida; assembly: GCA_001006505.1. Lineage (NCBI taxonomy): Eukaryota > Fungi > Basidiomycota > Exobasidiomycetes > Tilletiales > Tilletiaceae > Tilletia > Tilletia horrida. The sequence goes on from LAXH01000014.1 coordinate 145,957, forward strand.
AAGACTCGCTGAAAGACGTCAAAGCGCCTGCTCTGGAATTCGTGTCAGCCTGTTGGTATAGGCTGAGATACGGAATGAGGTGAGTTCAGCCCGCCAGTTGGGTCGCTGTTGTATGGTTCGACTTGTTAGTTGACGACTCCTTTACGAATTCGCAGTTACGCTCTCGATATTCGGTACCTGACTGGCTCCCGGTTCATCATTGCGGATGCCTCTCGACCGCTATTCGGTCCCACACACGACCACGCAGCAAGTGGCCTGACGGCGCTGCCTGATTTTCATCAGATCACGAAGGAGGCTGTGACCGACTACTACTCGTTGGTACAGGAGGCCAAGCAATCAGCATCTGAAGGTGACGACCTGGCAGCGCAGCTGTCGTTTGGGTCGAAAACGGATGATGCCGACATGGGTGATTCGCCGGCAGCTGTGGACCTGCGTCGGGCTGTGCTTTGTGCGGCGGACGAAGCGGTCGTAGGACCGATCCTGAGTGGGATGCTCGCGTCCGTGCGGGAGAAGATTGAGAAAGCTGGAGGCGACGGCGAAGAGGCAGAAGCGGCCAAGCCGACTTCGACGTCGACGTCGACATCGAGTTGATCACCGCCGACGTTCTTTGCCCCGGCGCTTCCCCTCTGCTCAACAGGCTTTGCCCCGTCTTTCCTGTGACTTGGACCGGCGGCAGGCTCATGTAAATCACAAAAGCATCCCAGAAATGCCAAAGAAGTGCGCCTCTCGCGTGAGGCTGTGCAATGCAGAACGATCCTGAGGATGAGGTCCTCATCTCATCTCATGGCACGGCTGGAAAGGAAGACCTCACACCAACCAGCCAACCAACTGACCAACCAGGTGATGTCTGATGGCCACCAAAGTCAGCTCATGGCGAGACCCGGGTGTGTGATTAGTGATTACAAAAGTCGGGGGTAATTCCCAACAAATTGTAAGGTGTTGATTTGGGCGAGCTTTAAATGGTTTCTAATGAGAAGAAACTGACATGCGACTCGACCCAGTTTCCCGCCTGTGCATCGCATCTCATCAAGGCAGAAGCAGAAGAAGCTTCATGAACCCACCCATAAGCGCACCCTCTTCCATCCCTTCCTTCTGCCCTTCCACCTCTCGTCTCTTCCGTCTCTTTCCCCCCCCCCTCTTCTCTTTCGCTCAGCTCCCGTACTTGTGTGCTGATCTCTCCACCATATCCAGCTATGTCCACCCGTCCCGCAAACGTCGGCATCAAGGCCCTCGAGGTCTACTTCCCTCGCACTGCCATCAGCGAGACTGACCTCGAGAAGCACGACGGTGCCTCCGCCGGCAAGTACACCATCGGCTTCGGTCAGGAGTACATGTGCTACTCCTCCGACAAGGAGGACATCTACTCCTACGCCCTCACCGGTATGTGTAGCGTTGCCCTCAGATGGACATTCATGCTTCTTCGCTCATCATGACGCGTTCTGCTTTGTCTTTTGGGGGGGACCAGTCGTCGACCAGCTCCTGACCAAGTACAACATTGACCCAAAGAGCATCGGTCGTCTCGAGGTCGGCACAGAGACCATCATCGACAAGGCCAAGGCTGTCAAGACTGTCCTCATGGACCTCTTCAAGGCCTCTGGCAACGACGACATCGAGGGTGTAGACTCCAAGAACGCGTGCTACGGTGGCTCTGCTGCCATCTTCAACGCGATCAACTGGGTTGAGAGCTCCAGCTGGGACGGCCGTGATGCCATCGTTGTCGCTGGTGACATTGCCATCTACGCCGAGGGTGCAGCGCGGCCTGTCGGTGGTGCCGGTGCCATTGCTGTGCTCATCGGCCCGGACGCGCCGATCGTCTTCGAACGTGAGTTTATGCGCATTTCCACTGCTTCAATGCGCAGGAATTGCAGACATTGGCATGAGGAATGACGCGCTCTGTCACGACGCACGTTGCTGATTGGTTTATCATCCTTGTATGCGCATGTTTTTAGCCGTACACGGTTCCCACATGGCCAACGTCTGGGACTTCTACAAGCCCGACCTGACTTCCGAATACCCCTTCGTTGACGGCCCACTGACTCTTGAATGCTACCTCGGCGCGCTGGACAAGTCCTACAACAACTGGCGACGAAATGTCGCCAAGCGCGCAAAGACCGAGAAGGAGGAGGAGAGCATTGCCTCCTTTGACTACTGCCTCTTCCACGCGCCATACGGAAAGCTCGTACAAAAAGCATTTGCGCGACTGCTCTACAACGACTGGGCGCGCGGAGCTCTTCCCAACGCCGTCGTCCCAGAGGGCACAAACAAGACTGCCTCTGTTGTGGACAAGGCAGTAGAGAAGGTGTTCATTGGTGTCTCGAAGTCGGATTACGATGTCAAGATTGGTCCCACAACTGCCGCCCCCAAGAAGCTCGGAAACACCTATTCGGCTTCATTGTGGATGGGTTTGGCAAGTCTGATCTCCGCCAAGACCGATGACGAGCTCGTGAGTGTGCTTTACATGGATTTGACGCGTCGGAATGCATGGTATGAGGCAATTTCCTAGCTTGGGCTTGTGGCTGACGCGTCTTGCTGCTCCCAAATAGGTCGGCAAGCGCCTGTCTCTCTTCACCTACGGTTCCGGCTGTGCCGCGACATTCTTTGCCGCGCGGATCAACGCGCCTCTAGACAATCTGCGCAAGAACATTGACCTGATCAGCCGCCTGGACGCGATCAAGGTCCAGCCTGTCTCTGCCTACATCCACGCACTCGAGCTCCGGGAGAAGAACCACCTGATCAAGGACTACACTCCCGAGGGCACCGTCGACGACATCTGGCCCGGCGCTTACTACCTCGCCAAGGTAGACCACATGTTCCGCCGAACATACGAGAAGGCCTAGGCGAAACTCTTTTCCGCACGTCTTGAGGTTGGAAGCTCACACTTTGACGTGATGGGACCGGACGGGACGGGCGATTGGGTCTAAGCCTGCATAGCGCGCGTACATTGACTCACCCATTGGGTGATTTTCAGCGCAGTGCCAGTTAAATTCCACGCTTTCCTCCCCTCTTCCATCTCTTCATCGCGTCGAAAGGTAACTGCATTTAGCCTACCCTCGGATCCAAGTTATCGCTGCTCTAATATCGACATCGCCCTCGCACTTAGATACAGAGACGACCTCGACAATGACCACATCCTGCCAAAAGAGGCCGACTTTTCTGACGATCTGCATACCATTTTCCACTACATTTCCTATTCCCACTACCACTTTGGCTCTCGTCTCTTGCACGCGCCTGCGCTCGCCCTTGATTGCCCGCATTGCGGAATGCTGCCTTTTCGAAGGGGTCGAATCAGTCTTCCTTACTGTCATTACACCTTGCTGCAACCAAAAAGAAAAATATACGTGCATGTCTAAACAGGCTGGGCGACAACCTAGTTTCCGAACGCAGAAGCGGCACTTGCTGCCCGCGCATATGGTCAGATGTATGTATCGTAGGGTTATCGATTTGATATTTCATGGGGAAGGGGAGATCGTGAAGCTGGACTATAATGCTCGCGACGGTGGCGGCGAGGAGTCGCGACCACGCTCCCCTGCTGCCCAGATAGGTGCAGAGTCTGCCTCGCCTGACTTTGCACGCTGCGATGGGCGCAAGGGAAATGTTGGGATCAGCTACAGGACGAAGGAGTGTGGCTCAGAACCAATGGAAGAGCTCACTTCTAATTGCTCTTGCAAAGCCGCCTTGCGCTTGGCAGCTGCTCTGTGGTAGTCGACCTGTCTCTTCAAGTCGGGCGATAGTGACTGTAGATATGTGGGTCAGATGGAAAAAGTAAGACTGTGAGTACAGCACGAACGCTCACGTTATCGATTTGACGAAAGGTGTCTAGGTCATGGAAGGCTCACGTCGTAAAATTGCTGCTCAGTAGGTGTGGTAACTAAAAAGTTCGAGAATGGACATTGGGACACAGCATGAGCACCTATGATACTCTGTTGCTTGTCATCGAGTTGTCCTGAATGCTCACCTTTCATTACCAAGTAGCCTGCGAAGATATGCGCATAAGGTGGGATGTTAGTATGTCAGCAAGAGTCACAACATGTCGAGAAGCTGCCGCGCAACAGCACCGGACTCACCGACACCGATAATACCAGCGGTCGATACTGCCAATCTGCCCCAAGGAAGCGGTCCCCCACTCATCTTGATGATACTTGCAGAAAGGGGAAAAGGCGGTAATGGTCGTCCGGCTGTCAGCGTTCCCATCTCGTGTGACGTGAGGCCTCGACTCAATGCTGAACAATGCTGACGTAAGCACGCGCTCCCGCCAATGGTTGGCCTGAGCTCCGCTCTCACTCTCGTCGATGCACCATCGCAAGGTCTCCAGCCATCCCATCGTCCAGCACAGCACAGTCGCGCAGACATCCGCGAAGACACAGCGAGCATAGGAATTCCGCAGGAGCTGCTACACACAATATGGTGAGTCTGACATGCGCGCAAAGGGAAGGATGCATCAGCCTGCTTGATCGATAGAACTGACGCATGCATTGTCGCCCTCTCCTTCTTCGCGATCGTCCAAAGTCCAACACACTCCGACCCTACCTCAGCTGTGTGAGGTCCACCCTGACAGCGGCCATGACACTCGAGAACTTTGGTTCTCAAGTCGTTGAGCGTCACAACAGTGAGTGGGAAGTTCGAACGTGTGCATGGACGCAGGTCGAATGAATGCTAAACCAAAATACCCTGGCATGGCGCCGGATCACCCTTTCTCCCTTTGCAGAGCCCGAGGTAGAAGCGCGAACATCGAAAGAGGTGCTGCTGAATCCTCTGCTGATCTCTCGTAACGAGAACGAACGGGTCCTCATCGAGACGTCAGTAAACTCGATCCGGCTCTCGATCAGGATCAAGCAGGCCGACGACATCGAGCGGATCCTCTGCCATAAATTCACCCGTTTCCTCTCCCAACGAGCGGAGAACTTTGTCATCCTAAGGCGGAAACCCATCCCTGGCTACGATATCTCCTTCCTGATCACAAATTTCCACTCGGAGACCATGCTCAAGCACAAACTCGTGGATTTCATCATCCAGTAAGTCCTTCAGTAACGATGCCGAATGCTCTTCCTCGTCATTGTGTGTTTCTTGCTGACTTGCCAATCCTTTCGCACAGATTCATGGAAGAGGTGGACAAGGAGATCAGCGAGATGAAGCTCAGCTTGAATGCCAGAGCGCGTATCGTTGCGGAGTCATACCTTGGCACAGTGAGTTCACGCTAATTTCGGCTTTCGACCAGGATGTACCGCTGAACTCCCTGTTCATCCATTCGGCCGCAGTTCGCCTGATTTGTTCATAGTCAGAATGATTGCAAATCGGATACAACGCGTCAGATGCCAGGTCGCCGCGGTACGCATACAAAGCCTCATCACGACGATAAGGGCGTTGAGATGACTTGAGATGGTGATGGTATAGTTACATGAACGGTTGCAGATTTCACACTGAGATGAAAAGTTATCGAGCCAGACGATTCGAGCGTCCCCGGGTGCTGCGACCTCGTCGACTGCCACCGGCACCACTTTTGGGTTGTGGAAGAGTGGAAATGGGAACCGCAGAACTGGTTGGAGTAAGGTCGTCCTCTGTAGACGGAGCGTCGGAGAGTCCCGAAGACATGTCCTCTTCATCGTGTCCATGACCGTCATCCTTGCGCTCACCTTCGAAAGGCGAGCGTTTGCGTTTGCGATGAGAGCTGCCCAACTGCCGTTCTCCTCCATCGCGATCTTCCAGGCCTGATCCGCTCTGAGCACTCGATGCTCTCGAACGCAGACGAGAGGATGCGATCTCGCCTTGTCCAAACCCATCATCTTCGCCATCGCTCCGATCCGGTGAAAATGGATGTTCTTCATCGGATGCGAAATTGGGTTGAGTCGCAAGGGGAGGAAGCTTGAATGTCATCGAGGATCGGATCTTCCGTTCGCTGCCCAGTGTCAGAAGGCCCATTTGCATGTCGCGTGCCATCACTGGTTCTCCACCCAACCCCTCGCCATACGATCGCTCTGCGGAGTGCCCAGGACGAGCACCTGAACTCTCGTGCTTGAAGGGACCCGGGCTTGCCGGTAGAATGATTTGGTCCTTCATCCTTTTCGCCCCAAAGTCGTTCAGAGACAGAGAGCCAGCATTGGTCAGTTGTTCGAACATCGGACCGGCACGGATCTGCAACTCTGTCCCGATTGGCTGTCCGTTGTTCCCCCTCTCTTGAGAGATTGCTTGAGTGTCTGTTCGAGGCGTGGCGACGCCCATAGTATTACTTCGCTGACCATCTGGAGGCGGAGGAATCAGCTCGAGGTGATCCCACGGCTTGTCCGGCTGTACGTCAAAGCGGTGGTGTGTGACAATGGATCGGATAGTGGTGCCATGCAGAGCGCCTTCGCTGTAAGGATCCTGAGCGGCGCTCGGCACTCTTTGCTGGATGTGAGCGAACAGTCGACCAGGGAGCGGCAGCCCAGCGCCAGAATCTGCCGATTCCGCGCCATCCACAGATGTTGAGATGGGCGTCAAGGCGTTGGCAATGGTGAGCCTGTTCTGCGCATCGACGGGCATCTCGCTGACCAGAAGCTCAACAGTGCCCAAAAGATCTTCCAGAACAGTTTCGTTCATGGCGACATGAGGAATCAGAGTCACGAGCAGCCCTAGCAGCTGGGGTCCTCGTTGCCGCGCCAGGGCCGTCCAGAAGCTCGATGTACGAAGCACTTGACGGATCAGTGTCAACAACAGAGTCAAGGACTGGCGGAGGCCAGACCCCGATTCCCCATTTTCCGACGAATGGAGGACCTGTACTGTGGCCTTCAGGTTTTCTTGGATGACCGGAAGCAACGCATCCGTCGTCGAGCCGCAATTAACAGCTATGCTGAATGTAGACGACCGTCGAAGAAGATTGGAGATGGTGTTGAGGTCCGCAGAAATCAATGGCAATGACGACGTCCAATCCGAAGAAACTTGCAGGATATGGAGCAGTGCAGCTTCAAACATGCTTGCTAAAAGCGATGGTGTTGGCGAGGCTTTGAAAGCACGATCGATCAGGGTTCCTGACCTCTCTAGGCAGAGCGACGAATATTGCATGTTGACCAGCAAACGGAGAATTGAAGGTAGCCTTGAATTTTGGGACCCAAACTGAGGAGCATACTCAAAAGCCAGCGCAATCTCAGTCACCGACCGAGCCGCAGTGAAGAGATCGAATCCCTGTTGAATAGTGGCCAAATCTCGTTCATGGACCAGATCGAGGGGTCCAATGAGAGAAGCAAGACCCGTCAGTGCTTCGAGACGACAGTTTGCAGGGAACTGGTCCATTTCCTGTCGACATATCGGGAGTGTGGAATGGAACGTTTTCGCGACCGCGGCTCGAAAATTGGGATCTTGAGACAGGTCTCTTTGTAGTGTGGCGCACGCGTTTCGCAAGGTGATGTCGGGCCTAGAGGTGATAGTGGAACGCACGCTCGCCGAACCTGCCATCGTCAGGGCCATGAACACATTCATCAGCAATGGCATACACTCGGGCTGCAGTAGCAGCGCCCGCTCTCGCTGGTAGATCGTGGCATCGGCATCGACGTCTTGATGCGGTGATGGCGGCCTGGTCAAAAGGATGGTTCTGAGCACTGATATTCCAGTTGCCACCGCAGTGCGGGCGACCAGGTCGTCCGCAAAGCTTGGTTCGGACGCGTACCGCTTCAGACTTGGCAAGACTAAGGCTCGGATGACAACCTCAGCAGAGACGCAGCCTGTGCTAATAAGCTTGGCCACAAAGTTCCGATGTGCCCGGAAGGAGACCCGTCCGTGTCTGGATGACGTCGTCTTTTGCTCTACATGCAGGCTCTCAGTCGACCAGAGCTCGTCCCCACATTCGGCCATGTGTTCGTCCAACGTCGTCATTTGGGCACTGGAGAAACGCAAAAGATGCGTGATCATCACATCCGTGTCGGTAACAGAGGCAGTTCGCACGTGCCTGACCGCCGACTGTATCAAGCGTTTGGCGGCATCAGCTATGTGGTGTACGTCGAGTCGTCTTGTCATCTCCCATGGCATTTCATCAGATGCTTGATCCCGAGCATTGAGCACCCTGTCGAAATAAGTGTCGAGACTGGAAGCGAGTGATACGTTGTCAGGAGAGGGGTGGACGATGGCTTGGTCGTCAAAGTGTTCGGTGAAGAAGGCGGCGTCCATGTAGCCCAGGCGTACCCATGCCCACGCGCATTGCGCAATCGTGAATGCACGTTCGCTCTGCACCGACTCGGGCGACCAGAAAACATTGTTGAGTTGCAGATGTTTTGCGCGCGCATTGAAGATGTCCAGCTCGTCCTTCCACACTTTCCGATACAGTTGCAGCAAATGATCGCGAAGCAAGTCCAGAGTACCTGTGGCTTGCCAGATCGATAGCTGGGGGACGATGACATTGCAAGCTGCTCTCAGAAGCTCGATTGATGAACTTGCATCCATAATCAGACAGAGAATCTGCATGAGGATTCAAATGTCAGCATGCGGCCCCCAGACGGTACAGTCAGAGAACAACGACCCACCTGAGCGAGTGGCACATAATGAGCAGCGGCAATGTGCATCGAGACGATTAGTCGAACTTGAACGAGTGAGAGCGCATTCAGTCGGGGATGACTCTTTCGTACTTCCAACCTTGGCAAGATTGAGCTGGTCAGGACGCGAAGTTGAGTGAAGCGAGAGCAGCGGAAAAAATAGACCTGGTCCATCTTCTCCTCGTGCTCTGAAGCGCCATTCTGTTTGTGAGATGAAGAGGTCGGGAACTCCGCCTCGTATTCCGACTCCGCATCGTCGCTGAAAAGCGCGCCCATCTCCTCGTCATCTTCCGAGTCTTGGTGGCGAGCGTCCGTCTCCATAATTTCCAGACTCGTCGTCGTGGGCGCAGTCTGCCCTAGACTCGCATTCATATCGAATGGCATTGGTGCGAAACCATTCGCTGGCGGCTCAGGCTCATGCTCGACAGACCCTTCGTCGTAGAGCCAGCCCAGAACGGAACGGAGTTGTCGGAGGGTCCGACGCTCCATGGCTTCCTCTCTGGACTCAGACCTTCTCGATCCGTAGATGGCCAATCTCCGCGTCGCAGACTGGGCAGCTGTTGCATTCAGCACAGGCATGGACCGAAGCAGCCGACCGAAGAAGGGCCGATCTGAATGTTTGCATTCCTCTGTGGCCGCTGTGACTGCCGCTTCGGTGTCCCCGACCGGGTCTGAAATTTGACGAGAGATCACGCCTCGAGCTGTCAGGCGCTGGAGGAATTTGTGGAACGAAAAGACCTCAATCCTCTCCAGCTCAGTGAGGAGTGTCAGAAGGCGATCAAACCTGACGAAGGCATAGCCAAGGCCTAAAACGTTCGGATTGTCGTGATCCATCCGCGATGGAGCCTCTGAAGCGGCCGTGTCTGCCGGCAAGGGACCTCGTTGAGCCTCGTCTATCTCTGTCAGCCAACGCATGACAAGAGGTTGTAGGTCACTGGCTGACAAGAGCGCACTTCTGTGGCGTTTCGGAGTCGAGACGGGCCCTTTCCGGGATGATGTGTTCATCTTTCCTGTCAGGTGAGCCAGAAGTTTTGCTGCCAGAAAGGGACGATGCGCGTCGACCGATGCAGATTCGAAGAGCTTGTCAGTGGAGAGCGAAGGGTCGACATCGTCGCCGAGATGCTCCGCATCCGTGCGACATGCCCATGTCAGCAAAAGCTTGATCTTCGGAAAGAAGTTGTCACTTGAAGCAATCGACGCAGGCGCATTGAGTTCGATGCGGCGACGAGAAACGAAGAGTCTGTCAAACAGTTCTGCAGTATGCTGTGCGTTGACCTCATGTTTGTCGAGATTCTGATGTGCGACGAAAACGGATGTTTCAGCGAAATTTGCCCCCCACCAAACCGTCGGCGCTGCAGCAACCACATTACCCACCTCGACAAAGTTTTGCAGCTCTTTCCATTGATTAAAGACAGGCTGGGATCCTGATTCCGCAGGAGGACCGTTCAAGAGCCGGTCGCATTGGTTCCGGAGTTGTGCCAGATCTGCTCTGCGTTGTGCTCCAAGAGAAGCACTGAGGCGTCCAACATTTGGCCGGTCCGCTTGATCCAGCGCTTGTGAAAGTACTTTTTCCAAGAAGCCGCCATGATTCATCCAAAAGATCGGGTTGAGGTAGAGATACGGCTGAAGATCGAAAGCGCGGACCAAGGTCGCTCTGACCCGTTCTAGCACGAATCGATGCAAGGCAGTTTGGCTGGCATGTAAGGATGCTTCTTGAGGAACGGTTGAGATGCGCTGTGGGTCCTCTCCAAATCGTTGAATATTTGCCAGCTGCTTTGAGAACAGGTGATAGCGCTCACAGAGCCCAGTCGCGAGTTGTGGCCACCATGTCCTCGGACTTGGGCTGACAGACATAATCTCTATCTGCGATCTGGGAAGCGCACCCAAGATGTCCTCGAGTACCTCTTCAAGCAAGAAGATCAGGACTCCGGCTTGAGCAGCATCGCTGGACTTGAAGACATCAGCAAGCCAGATGAAGAGAGTGGGCGCGTCCAGCAGATTTTCGGTCAGCAACGCCCTCACCAAGGACAGACCATAAGTCCATTTTGCGATCCAGCGCGGTAACGAGCTTGGCTGTTGAAGCGGCCGTGGACCAGAAGCGGGCCCGGCACCGCCACGTATCAAGGACTGGCTTGCTCCCGCTGTCGGGCTGTCTGCCCCTGACAATGCGGTTTGACTCTGATTCCAGAATCCGGCACGGCTGAGGGGAGCAGGTGGTCCAAAGTTGCGGGGCTGAACTGGCGACGGCGGCCCTGTCGAAGGCGAGGGAAGACCACCTGTGACTGGCGAAGACAAGGCGGCAGCGCCAGCGCCCGCAGCAGGACTTGTGGCAGTCAGTGATCGCCCCGGAGTATTCGCTGAAGGCGTCTGATTTCCTCCGCTTTTGTTTTCTACGGGCAAAGCAACTTCTTGAAGCTGCCTCGAGAGCCACGAGGTGACGGTAACCGACCATTCGACAGTGTAATTTGTCGACCTGTTCCTGGCCGATTGCTGCAGTCGATCGGATCGCGCTCAGTTTCTGAATGAACAAGGATACATCGGGGGCTCTGTCATGATGAAGAGACTCACAATTTCCGAAGCTCCAACGACTCTGATGAACCAGATCGCCCTTTCAACCGGTACACTAGATGGGACATTGATGGTTGCATTTGGACCTGCAGCTCCAGCCATCATGCTTCCGGCGGACGCAGTCGCAGATGTCGCGACACGTAGGCCATGGTTGCTCTGCTGAGCGGGTGGAGGCGCGCCGAGCCAGAGCATATCGAGCAACCGCTCGCCTTTGCTTCCGTGAGGAACGCTCCGAGCCAGTCGATGGAGGGGAATGCTCGGGTCTGCCAATTGACGTATGTAGTTGCCAAGCTTGAGGTCGTTGAGGGTCACTCGACCGGGGGCTCGAAATGAGTGGGGCTTGATCCCGGAGAACGTCGAGGATGGGATCGCCTGGGAAGGTTCGCGAAGATGGACGACATTATGGAGCAAGGCGGATAAGGCGGATAGGACACCGGGCGTGCTTAGTCGCTCGTAAGCTATGTTGCGTACAGAAAAGGCCTCTGAATTTGTCTGGGATTGGCTCTGGAATCCTTCCCGGGTCACACGAGGATCCAGAGAGAACTCTGGCTGATCAGCGGTGGCCGGGTAAAAATCGGGAGTGGCCAGCCCTGCGGCATATGGATGCAAGTATGGCCGCACAGGGAGCGGCTCGAGACTGTAAGGTGTTGGGCAATTCTTTGATGTGTCCTCAGACCTAGCATCTGCAAACTTGGCCTTGGAAGGGTAGGAGGATGGGCCGGATGCAGGGTGAAGAGCTGAAGCTGTCAAACCCGTGCTTGGATCCGCCGGCGCCAGTGAGCTTGAGCCAGGACGGCCTTGCCACGGAGGCCGATGCCGGGGGTCCGCATCGCGCGACATGTGGTTTCTATCCACCCCAAGCGTGTGGCGGCATCCACCCTCTGCTTCGAACCCAAGGCAAGACTTTCGATCTCTCAGCTACACACGAAAAATGCGCAATGAATGCTGGATGCGACCGGGCGACGACCCCTAGAAGAGCACGTGACATTCGGCGACGACCCCTCTCCCGGTTGCGGTGCCGGGTCAAAGAACATTACGCCCGCAGATCTTCAATTTAGCAGGCAAAAAGGAAAAATTGAGCCAAGAAGATTGTTGCGGTGAGTGAGGCAGAGAACGCGTGCTCAGGACAATTTGTTTTTAGGCTGAGATCTTCCTTCCACTGGGCTCTTCGACAGGAACTCAGCAAATCCCGCAAGGGTGTGTGATTGGCCATTTCGAGCGCATCAGAAGGGGTCGCCCAGTCGTCAGTGGGTCCTGGAAATCCCAGCCAGTTGGGCCTCTGGCAGGCAGGCGCCTTTCATCTTCGTCCAGAGAGGTCGTTTCCCAGGGATCGGTGCAAACAAAGCGGGGCGTCAATCTGCTGGCAGGACGGCAATGCCGATCTGATTGTGTGGAATGGTGCCTAGCAGTCTCAATAAGTTGCACTCTTTACCTGGGCAAAAAGGAAGGCCTGACTGCCTTCCAGCCTACCCGGGGACCCGATCTGAACAAGAGTTAGCTCAGAAGGTGGCTTGACGTTCAGAACCCATCTGGCCTACTGATGCATAAATAGCACTGTTCACACACATCCTGCATACATTGAATCGGCTTCAACACCACCAGATGACCCTGGCGTCTCTGGCCTTCTCCGCCTGCGCTATGTAGATAGCCTGCCGACTTCGACAAGGTACCTGGGGACCATGTGGAGCTCATGCCTCCGATGGTGGATTTGACCCATTTTTAGTCGAGAGTCGTCTGGAAGAGGAACATGGTTGGGTCTGCTCAACCTCTTTTGTCTGGCGCGACCCCGGTCTGGGACTGGAAATCGGTAAGTAAACTGACTCTTTCCCCCTCCCGTTTCTTCACGCATTATACAGCAGAAAGTGGGACGAGAACAGAGCACACGTTTCGGAATCTCAATTGGATTGCGGAACACGGGAATGGCCTTCTGTGATGTGTGTGGGTCTGATGTGCGGGAACGCAGACGTAAAATGCATATGGTCGTCTCAGTTCTGCAAGGGCTGTTGGGCGGACGATTCTTGGAGGACAAGTCCAGCTTCCCGTGAGATGAGTCAACGCCGTCGACAGCGAAGAATCCGACGCCTCCATGCACGCCTGAATCTGCAACAGTATTATGGATGCAAGCCGATTTCATCCTCCGACGCTCTGAGGCGCTCAAGGCTTTCGTGTACATATGTACATACTCTTGTGTGCTCCCTGACACCAGCTACATGTGTACGAGTTCTGGGCGTATGTACAAGGCGCGATCGCCGCTGCCCGGTCGCTGTGGAGGGGCATGGATTCAGCTGCCCTTGCAGACACAAGGAGTTGCAGCCATGGCGGTGCTGTCAAAGATCCCCTCAGTCCCATCTGTCTGCGATTTGCTCATTCGCCCGGATTTCTTTGCCCAGTTTTAACCCAAAGAATTGAAGCCGACGGCTGATCCGAAAGTGTCCAAAGAAATTTAGACAGAGAATTCATCTATGGAAATAGAATATGTAGTGCACGATGTTCCGTTCGCTGAGGTGTGGCAACCTTCGCAGCTTCGGATCGCACACCCAGCATCTCTCTGTCTCTGGGCTCTTTGCGATGGGGACGGTAAAGGCCGACCTTGCTGAGATATTGACGGCAATGTAACCTTGTTCTTGTCCGCTGAAAGGCGAAAGCTGCAAACTCCTCAGCTTGAGTTGATTTGTGCAAGTCCAATGTCCGTGCGCGGGCTTCGACATCGAAGTTGCGAGGAAGATGAGAGTCAAACATGGGTGAGTGGCAATGACCGAACAATCAGGAGGCAAAGTGTTTCATCTCAGTTTGGCATCGAGTTCCCTTGAGCTTATCAGAGAGAGAATTCCTGACGCTTTGTTTGCTTCCTTGACGATGTTCGCTAAAGCAGAACAAGGAGAGAACCTGAGGAAAGGCACCCTTCTTGTCCATGTGCTCGGTGAAGGTCTGAAGCGAGCCTGTGGCTATGAAACATGAGGATCAGCAGGATTCTGGTGACCTGGTCGGTCTTCGACCCTGGCTAGGAACCCAATGATGGCAAGGTCCGTCAGTCAGGACCCTGGAAGTCCGTCGAAGTCAACGTTCGCGCACAGTGGCAAACCATAATGTCAAACGTGAAAGCTCCATCGAAGGCAAGAGGTACGGAAGAATGAAAGCGAAGATAGGATCATTCTTGTAAATCATTGGACCCCAAATGAGAATCAGTCTGGGTCTCCTCGTAGAAAGGTGCGAAGGACATAACAGCGTGAAACGTTCATGCCAAAGAAGCAGTCGATCATATGTACCATGATGGCTCGACGCAAATCTGATCCAATTTGCTGCCGACCGTTCCCGACTTGAGCTGTCAGACGAGACGCTGCAGATTACAAGTGCAGTCAGTACACATGCGCTGCAAGACGGGATCCGGTAGTACATCGGCTGTTCTTCGTGGACCAGATCGGTCTGCCTTCACTACATACGTCGTGCGCGCAAGATTCATGAAGCGGTGCAGATTTTTTCTTGCTCGTTGACGATGTATTAATTCTTCAGACTTCAGGAAAGATCCAAAAAGAAAAAAAATAACGAGTCAAAATGAAACCCATCTGACGTCTACCCGAGGATTTGTTCATCAGCGTTCCTGATCTTGGAAAGAAATGAAAGAAATTCAATTTCTGGGGGGTCGAAGGTCGGACTGTATTTATGCGATCATGTGTCGCGCAAAGACATCGCCAGCGAGACGGACGCTGGCCCGCCACCACAGAATCAGTGCTTCCTCTATCAGAGAATGCTCATTGCCGACCGATTCCAGGGTCGTTCTGACGCGCACACCGACCTTAATGTTGACGTCGCTTGAGCCAATCTCTTTCACATGCAAACGAAAACAAGTTTTGATGTCTGCACGTAGCCCTACAACACACGCACACACACACAACTATTGAGAGCGAGCGCTGATGCGAGTGAGCTGCAGATTGAGGAGGGGATACAATGTGCGCGTGACCCGCGCACACATCTGCCTCGCTGGCTCCACTTTCATGCAGTTCTGACACCGCTGCCGCAAAAGGGGATTATTTTGGGCCCGGACAAGTAAGTCTAAGGACAAAGTCCCGACGAAGAGGCAAGTTTGCGGCGTACTTGACACCCATCCACTTGGACTTCCCTGCGCGGTGCACTGCCCGAGGCATGGACTGAAATAATGAACGAAGTGGGTGCTTCATTTCGTTTGGTATTTGTGCTGCAGTCTCGCCTAAAACCTGCACAGGCACGGGATTGGTAAATGTATCACATTGACTTTGGGGGCTGAGGCTTTTGCCCTCTTGGACATCGTACTTTTCTTTTTAATTGTGCTTAGTGTCATCTCATCTACGGCTAAGTCGAATAAGCCGAGAATCTGAGGGACACGGGCGGTGAATCGCTCTGCACAGGCAGCTTTCTGTTCGCTCTCGCTCGCTCGCTCTCTCTCCTCTGTGCCACCCACCACTCTCCACCCCCATTGTTGCGAGTGAGGGAACAGCGCAACACAGCTCGCGCGCGCGAGATCGGGTCTCGTATGCCCCCGCCCCCCTTTCATGTGTCCATAGTCAAGTTTTTGTAGCTCTATCGGATCTCTCCCTCGATTGATCCATTACAGACAGAACTCCTTTCTTCTCGTCGCCCTGATCTTTTGGATTCAGTTTTTCCTGCTCCGACATTCACACCACCATCCTCCTACTTCTTCTTCCTCAAGCAGCGGCTTTTTTCCTTCGTCGACGCTCTGCCCCCTCCCGTTGAGACCGAGGAACCACCAGCGCGCGGTGTTCCCAGCTCTCTCTCTGCTCCAACAACAGCGTCCACGTCTTTCTTCGCCCTCCGTCTTCTCACACCTCATCCATCTGAATCCGCTCTCAATCCTTCTGCCGCTTCTTCAGACTGGCTCGTGGGCTGGCTGGCTGGCAGTGTGGCGAATCCGAGTACATATCACATACATCGCCTCCCTCTCATAGACAAAAGCGCCGTCCGCATTACAACCCGTTCCTCCGTCTCAGTCGCGCCCGACCTCCTGCTTCCTGCTCTTCCGAACTCTCGGCTTTCTCCTCTCAACTCATCATCAAGAACGTTCTTCTTAATCGGTCTCAACACAAGGACAAAGGCACAGCGAACCCGGTTTCGGAACGGAACGAGGCATCAACTTTCTTTCGCCTCATCTTGCTCCAAGCGCATCCTTTTCATCTTCTTTCGGGTAAGCATTACAGCCACGCCTTGCCTCCTTCCCCTCTGCTCCAGCCGCATTCAGTCCAGCGCTTGCTGTCCTGAGCAAAACAAACGGTCCCCGCCCCGTTCTCGGGATCACGCTCGGCCCAGCATGTCTCTTTTTCATCACCCTCTCCGTGGATCCCGTTACGCAGAACATCTTGGAGATCTTTCTGTCCGCGCGCGAAGCTCCGGCTTGTGTAAAACAGGACAGTTTTCACCTGCATTCCCCATCTCCCAGTCCGCTCCACCCTCTCTCAAAGCTCCTGCGCCCCACATCTGACACCTTACCTTCTTTCCTCAAGCTCTGATCCTCGGTGTCGTACCGAGTCTCCAACTTCGACGTGATCCTACCAGCTCAACACCTGGGCTCAGCTATCATGAGCGGTCCAGCTCCAATCGACCGCTCAGGGGTCCGCAAGCATCCCCAGGACCCTCTCTCGGACGACGAGCGAAAAGAGCCCTTCTCCAAGCGAGCCAAACATGCGCATAACCCAGACCCGCCAGAAGGCTCCGTACCATACTCTGCATCTCATCACCATCCGAGCCGCCGAGGTCATTCACAAGATTCACCCGAAACCGAACGACGCTCCCGATCTCCTGCCGCCAAGCACCCTGATGAAAGCTCACAACGCAATAGCACACAGTACGGCACAAGAAGTCCTCCTTCCTCCCGCTTCTCCCAGCGTGCCCACCCTACTGCTCCACGCGCAAAGTATGCTACCGATGAGCACATATCATCCGCACGACCGCCGCCCATGGCCTCGACTGGTGAAGCGGAGCATACATCGCTAGCAAGAACCAGTGCAGCCGACGCTTTCAGAAGCGTGCGAGGAGTAGACATGCGTGACCGTGACAGCAGCCAGGGCGAGGCTTCCAGCGACCTTAGATCCAGTCGGCAGCATCCTCGTTTCTCGCCCATCAGTCCCTCTGTGGCCAGTGGCAGCATGAATCGTCCTCGAGTCAGCAGCAACGCCTCAGACAGAAGCGGACGTTTCGCTTCCGATCGTGGACGCGGGAACACTCTTCCATCAATACGAGCACCTCGCTCGCCAGGGTTTTCACCTGCATTGCGAAGTCCAGAGCCGCCATCGACGGGATACAGTGCCAGACTCATGCCACCTCCGCCTGGAGTAGAAGGTGCATCATCCTCGCCTGCCTCCTCATCATTGCTGCCACCACCGCCTCCGTCTGGATATCAAAGAGGTCTGCCACCACCTTTGGTCCATCGTCGAACGGATGGCCCCGCATATACTCAGGGATCGGAACGTCCTGGCATTGGACCGTCGGTGCTTCCTCCCGTTGGACCTCCTTCATCTCGATATGACCAAGAACACAACAATCATGCACATCACATTCCACCTCGGCCTATACGTAGCGAGAGTTTCTCAGGACCACCCGGACACTCTTCCACATCCACTCTATCCATGCTGTCGCCAAACAAGGAAGGTGCACCACCACCACCACCTCTTCTGCCCCCGCCTGGTGCGGCGTACGACCCTGACAAGTCGATGGGCATGCTTCCGCTCGCATACAGCAATCATGGCTCAGATGCGCCTGGACCTTCAGGACAGGGCATACCCGGCAGTCTCTCCTCTCTTGGCTCCCAATTAGGGTCCGAACGACGGTCGGCAAAGCAGCAGCCCAGCTTTGTAAATAAATTATATTCGTGAGTGTGGACTGCATTGAGGCCTAGGATCTATCTGAGTCTTATCTGTGTACATGCTGCGTAACCTGCTGACATGCGATGGATTTCCACTATTTATGCGCATACAGTATGCTAGAGGATCATCGTATCTCAAATATGATCTCATGGGCACCGAGCGGCACAGTTTTCAGCGTGGCGAACCCCTCTGTCTTCTCCAAGTAGGTGTCATGCCCTATGACGAACTTTGGACTTGGTCACTGACCTCAATGCGGGACGCTTGTGTGCATACAGGGTGGTGCTGCCACAGTGGTTCAAGCATTCAAACTGGCAGTCGTTCGTGCGGCAGCTCAACATGTACGGCTTCAACAAGGTGAACCAGACATTTCAGGGCGAGCCCTCCGAAGAGGTCCAAGTGTGGGAGTTCAGGCATCCACGCTTCCGGCGGGGCGAGGTGCACCTGCTCAACGACATCAAGCGCAAAAATTCCCGACAGAAGCGGCCCAACAGCCCGACTCAGAGCTTTAGCGGCGGAGATCAAGAAAGCCGTCGGGATCCGAGTGCAACTCCATCTCCTGAGATGTCCAGTTTCTCGATGGACGACCATGCCCGAATGACATCATCAGATGTTCGGTATCGCACCGACGATTATCCTTATGGAAGTCTACCAGGTCCCTCCACCATGCCAGGATCCAGTGTTGCTCATACCGGCATGCCATTCCCACACGAACCTGTCCACACCGGCCCAGGTGCTCCACCACCTGCTTCCTTTGCAGCTCCTTCTGGAGGTAAGTCAATCGTCCACGCCGATGAGTTGTCACATGATACTGATCGCACACATTGTTGTCAGGTCCGCCCGCAGCGCATGTACATATAAATGCTGTCGAGGGCGAGCATCCCTTCAGCGCCGGCTTGCGCGAACAAGGACACCGGCTCAACGACGTCTCGGACCGGATCGACGCCATCATCCGCCACTCCAATTACTTGGAAGCCCAGCTGCGAGCCGTCTCGGAACGGCTGCACCAATCACAGCAGGCAGAACAGGCGGTGTCTATCCACATGGCTCGGACCCTCGAGCTGCTCATCCATCTCGGCAGCTCGGTGACCGAAGAGCACGAGCACGGACGGAGCAGCGCAGGAGAAGAGGCCCGATTGTCGATGCTAGCTGCATGCCGAGCCGAGCTCGATGCGATCAGGCAGCATGTGCCTTTCGATGCTCCTGCAGCACCTCACCCACCTAATCACCATGCTGCAGGTCACCCGGCTGCTCCTCCTGGCCCTCATCAGTACACTGGCCAGGCCAATCACGAACATGCCGGCCGGTACGAGCAAGGCGAAGGTGCAGCTTCGCTGCTTACATCTCATCGTTCGCATTCGAATCACCAACACCACCATCAAAGCGTTCCCACACGGTCGACAAGTCTGCTGGACAGGCATCAAGGCGCTGTAATCCATGAGGGCCATCCTCCCCCCGGCATGGTCTACGGACCAGGACCGGGCCAAGGGCAACCCATGGATGTGGGTCCGCATTCGCGATATCGTCGGGAAAGTTTTGGTTCCGACCGGGGTAATCATCGAGCTTGAGCGAGGCGGGCGGGCCTTAGCAAAGCGCAAGTTTTAAACGGTCATCTCCGACTTCATTCGGATCGCATCTCGGGTAGGGGAATGATGCGCTCGCAGCAAGATTCATCTAGTCATACTGGCCGCCACGCTCCTCATCCAGGCAGCGAGATTCTGCAATGTACATACACGAGCGCGGAAACATAGAGCAGAATCGCGTGAAGATCCCTCCCAAGGAGCAACCCCCCGGCTTCCACTCGAGGCGGCCGGTCGCCCACTTAGTCGGAAACACTTCCGGACGGTACTTTTCTTACCCAGGTCAACCACATACATCTCTCTTCACCGTCTTCGCTTTCCAAATTATACCTGACCTGTAGCACATCTCTACAAGAGACCTCCTCTGAGCGAGCATGTCCGTCACTCAGTTGACGGAGGCTTTTTTTCCTCCATGTCCCTCCCTCTCGACATTATCCATTGTTTTTTCTCTTTGAACATTCTCTCCTTCTTGCTGGGATTTGGTTGCAATGATAATGCTTTCGTTGATCTTCTCCATTTGCACCGTCCCTTATGCGAGGTTCCCAATGTGAATTGAGGAGCAGCAAAAGGTGCATACAGGCCGTCCTTGGGTCACGCCGATGCAAACAAATGTCCTTGTGTTTCGGAAGTCACAGAACTGGAAGTCGGCAATCCGATTAGGTTGAGTCGTGGTCATTCAGCTCAGGACAGGGACAGCATTCTGCAGCCAATCTTTGCTGGTATCAGCTAGGTGATCTGGAGACGGCACACAAGGGTGATCACGAAAACTGTGAGCCCTTCACAACATAGCAGGTCAAGGTTTGACACATCTGAAGAGGCTCACCATCGAAATCAACAATCTTTTGCGCATGTCCTTTCTGAACAGCAGCTGCCACAGCCTTGATCGTTGCCTTCTCATCTGGTAATAATGTGCTTGATGATGGTAATGATTGTGCCTGCTCCGTGGTGCTCGCCGACGATAGTCTGAATGGCAACAGAGCATGTCCAGACGAAGCGGACAGCAGTAGCGAGTTGTTCACCTGCGGATGACGACAAGGGAAAGAGGTTTGAAGCGGCATCAGACTCAGTACCACAAGACGAGGAGAGTTCCAAATCGTTCCGGGATCGGAATAAAAGCAGAGAGGGATGACAACTCACCACGAGGATCACCGCTCCCGTTTCTGTCTTGGCCGCCTCGTTCACACTTGCGATTTTCTTCGCCAGTCTCACACCGGCACGAGAGGGTTCTCGGACACCCAGAATGGCGGGCGCTTCGTACACTCCGACGATCTGTCTCGAATCGGCAGGCGAAGCAGAGGACAGGTGCGCTTGAGCCTGTTAGGGGAGAATACGCAGAGAATGCGGGACGCAGGGGAAGCAGAAGAGACAGCGCAATATAAGGGAGACGAGATTTCCATAAGCTGAATTCCTTCGTTTCGCGCATAAATGCGGCCTGTCGCTTGTACAGGAGACTCACGAGGGCGCATCCAACCTCAGCCGCAGGTGCCAGATCAGTCCAGTTGTGGACCAGGGGGATGGCATCGACAATGTCTACCTTGGAATCGGAAGTGAGCCGTCCGACAAGGAGGCCACGCACCGTACTGGCAGGATACTTGGCTGCATGGAGCACAACTTTCGCATATGCTTGAGGACTGACCGAGATGGAGCTGGACATGGCTGCTTGAGCTTGTGCAAGTGGTGAAGTCAGGCTCCTTGTGTGCGTGTGTCGAGCAGGAACAATCAACCTCGCCCTCAGCATGCGTTCTTCCTCGCTCGGACCTCACCAAGAGAATTTCAATGGTTAAATGGACAGGATGCAAAAGAAGAAAAAATGATGTTTACTACCGCCACAAGTGCAAAAGCGACAAACCAGGCCGCAGAGGAAAGGTGGAAGGACGAGCTGGGGGAGAAGGTCGTGCAGATGGAACGGGAACCCTGCCACTGCGATGCTTCTCCTCGTCAGCGCGAAGCGATGAGGGATGCAGAGGCGATGCCCCTCCTCGCGTTCCGACGACTCTATGCTAGAGATCTGGCAGATGAAGAGATAAAGCCGAGCATTATGATGGTACAATTGGTCTTGTGCTGGAAGCTTGACTAGAAAAGAAAAGTGGAGAGAGAAGAGAAACCTGGCGCGGGACTTTGAATTTGGAGACGAGAGAGAGTTGACTTTGGTTCTGTGTTCGGACGCGTCGATGACTTGCAGCTGTGCGTGACTTTTTGACCTGTTGAATGCAGCGGTTTCCCCATCGGGACTCGTTTGCCTGGCCGAGTGTGGTGACTGGGGATCGCAAGGTATGTGCTGATGTTGATGTAAGTACTGCTTGGCATGGTGCCGATGATAAGCATTGTCCCTGATGCCGAGCTTGCAAAAGATGTTACTGTGGAAGAGACAGAGAACCAGAGGCCGCATCGCCTCCCACCGGTTCGGTGCTCGCCCCCGGAACACTCTGCAGCGGCGTCGTTCCGTGTCCGTTGTCCTCGTACGACGGCTGGATTTCCTGTCCGGAGAAGTCCGTCATCATCGGGGTGACAGCCGCGTTCGCCTGAGCCTGGTTCGAGGGGAGCTGCAGCTGTTGATGGCCTGACATTTGGTCGGAAGCTAGTGCATGCGCGAGGGCGACATGGGTCATTCCCATGCTTCCAACACTGGTGTCGCTGGCTGTGCGGGAGAACATTCCTGCATCCGACGGATGTACCGGCGCCGCTCCGACTTGATCTGATGCCATCTGCTGCTGCGGTGCCGTAGGATTCGTCATTCCGTCCCCATCGGGAATCCCCTGCGACATGATCTGGTCCATAAAGGAGCCCAGATCCAGTCCCGAGCTCATCGGGTTGCTGGATCCTAGATCAGCACCGCCACTAGCAGCACCGCTCTTCTCGCTATACTCTGCTCCCACTCCCAGTCCACCTGTGTTGAGCGCGGGGTAGGCTTCCATGTGGAGTCCTCCTCCTCCTCCTCCTCCTCCTCCTCCTCCTCCTCCTCCTGCCCATGAGCCACCAGCCATTTCATGTAAGGACGTTCCGCTCCCGCAGGCACCATGCGATGACGCCGAAGTTGCATCACCTGTTGCGGTTCCCAGCCCCGTCCCCGCTGCTGCCGTACCAGTCATCGACGGACTCTCGAAAATGGACGATGGTGCCGAGGTGATCAGGGAAGCCGGCGCGCCAGAGGCGCTCACCCCAGTCGAGACAGGCGACAGTGATGCACCCGCCGAGCCCGTGCTGGTGGCAGTGAGTCCGCCTTGGTTGATGACCTCCTGCGTCATCTGACCGCCGATGGCGGCCGAGCCCTCCGATGCCAGGCTGCGCTCCGGGTTCGAAAATGATGGGTCGCCGAGATCGTGCCCAAGTTGGGACGAGAAAGGGTCCAGTTCTTGCTTCACAGCCAAGCCGCCTGCAGCACTTGACGCATCCGGCATTCGTCCGCTGCTGCTGATACTACCGCTCCTACTTCCAGTCGTGCCCAAGCTGTCCATCGATCCGGCCGTCGTGTTCCCATGGATAGGGATCGTGGTGGTGAACCGAAGCGAGGACCCACCGAGAGTAGACTTTCCATGTTCGACCGCGCCTGCTTTCCGCTTCTTGAGCGTCTGGCCCAGCCCGTCGAAAAAGTCGGACGCAGTGGAAGAGGATGATGCATCGTTCTCCCCTCCTCCGGCTGAACCGGGAGTGCTCAGATATGGCGAGTCATGCCCTAGTTGGTCACCACCCATCAGCGACGATATCGAGCTCATCCGCGAGTCTGACGAGTTCTGGAACAACTGCGGCCGGTAATGCTGGGCGAGGTGCGAAGGTGGCGTCGGGCCCGTCATGGGTCCAATACTGGATCCATGCCAGGCCGAAGGAGGATGTTGTTGCATCCGACTCGGCAGATGACTGGGCGCCGCCGTCGTGGTCGTGCTAGTCATTGCTCCGGGATGGAAAGGCTGCAAGTTGAAAGTAGGAGCAAAATTTGTGTTTGCCATCGCATGTAAGCTTGGTTGTACTCCTCCTGCCGACGTCGATGGCCGCACGATCTGAGATCCCGTCAGAAACCCGTGATCCACTTGCTGCGTAGGGAAACTACTGCGACGAGCGGAAAGGGAGCCAGACTGCATGATGTGGCCAAAGGACCCAGCGCCCGCGTCGCCAGCACTACCACGGTTACCACCGCCAGGCTGGCCTGGTGCGGAGTGCAGCCCTGGCTGCTGCATTGTGGCCATAGGTAATCCCGTCTGCTGATCAAAGTTGAACATGGTGTCGTGCGACGAGGTACCTGCTCCCACTCCCCCTCCGAGATGAATGCCAGCCAACGGCCCCGCAATCGACGATGCTCTGCTCGACACAAAGCTGACTGGCGATTGCTCAGTGCCGGCCATGGCGCTGTCCGGAGGCAAAAAGTTTGTTTGAAGACCTAAGCGCGGCTGCCCACCAGGAGCAGCATTTCCTTGCATCTGGATCGTGTTGCTCCCGCTGGACGGTCTATATGCGCCCGGACCGGACGACGAGCCAGAGGCATTGCTGAAGGCGCCCGAGGGTGGGTCCATTCCTTGGAGAAGACGCATATCTGGGCCAAATTGCTGGATTCCGGAGCTCATGGACATGAAGTGACTGCCCGAGGAAGTGGACATGGACGGGTCGAAAGACCGACTGCTTGAGGGGTCTATGGATAAAGATGGTAAGGACTGTGAATCC
The DNA here is from genome assembly GCA_001006505.1 of Tilletia horrida. NCBI lineage: Eukaryota > Fungi > Basidiomycota > Exobasidiomycetes > Tilletiales > Tilletiaceae > Tilletia > Tilletia horrida. The sequence continues at coordinate 170,101 of LAXH01000014.1, forward strand.
TGGTCGTCGTCATCATCCTCGTCTTTTTCCCTGTTAAGGTCGTCGTAAAATTTTGGCCCACGAATGTCAATCGTTCCTTTGTACTGTGCACAGACAGAGCACGTACAACGTGAGTCGATCATGGTCCCGTTAGCGCTGCATCCAAACCTCGGCGCATGAACTCACCGACTGGAAGCGATGTAAGAGGCCCTGGATATCGACGGAGCTGTACACGCTGGGCTTGCCTTGCGCATTGAAGATGATCACCGCGATCTGTGAATCAGTGAGCACGCCGAGCTCGTATGCCTTCTTCATCACGCCATTCCGACGTTTGAGGAAGGTGACCTGCATACAATCAGCGTCAAAGGGAGAGGGAGACACCAGAAGCTTCCTGAGTCAGAATATCGGGTGTGTGCTGTGCAACAGAATGTGCATGATGACCTGTTGGTAGCAGACATACCTGTCGACTGCGCTCGTCTTCTATTCTGGCAATCTTGATCTTCTTGCGGCCCATTCTGAAGCCGCGCTGGGCGGAAGTTGAGCCGGTAATGATGGGCAACGATGTCCCGCCTCAGCAGGGGAGAAGTGGAGGGCAAAGGGACGAGAAGAGGGGCCAGTGAGGAAAGATAGGAAAGGTCGGCGCGCCGAATAAAAGCTTGCAGGCGCAAAGGGGGGGGG
>LAXH01000015.1:0-13594 GCA_001006505.1 Tilletia horrida
CACAAGCTCAAAGCTGAATCTGACCCGGCCGTAAGAACCGCTCAAATTCTTACAAGTGTTATTAATCTCTTCGCCTTGAGTGGAATCCACATCTTCGTCCTCACGACTTCCATCAACCTCCGCGCAAGATGACATCGACATCAGCGAGCTCGGGCTCGAGCTCCCACAGACGGAATTACACCCGTCCCAATGTCACCTGGCTCTCACGCTGGCTCAGCAACTTCCCGCTTCACACCTATCCAGAAGATCCCTCCTCGACATCTCCAACCGCTTCCCCAACCTCTCTCTACGTCGTGCCCCCTCATCCCGGTCCTTCATCCTGGACTTCGGCCGATCCTCGATGTCTCAGATGGCAGATCGAGTTCCTCTTCCGATCTGCGTCCTCCAGCAGCTCCGCTCCCATCAATCTCGTCTTCCTCGACCCGAGAACCGAAGACTTTGTCTGGGGCCCGGGAGGACAACTCCCATTCCTGGAAGTCAACGATGACGAGCTCACTTCCAGCAAGCAGCAGTCCTCGCTGATCGGGATCTCTGGCCTGCAGCACTGGGTGGACAACTACATGCCTTATCCCTGGGATCGTCCCGAACTCCAAGAAAAGGCGGAAGCTGGATCATCGAAACCATATCCTACCCAGGCACTCAAATTCGAGGCCGAATCCTGGGTCACACTGCTTGAAAGCAAGGTCACGTCCGGTGTCGTGAGTGGAAGCGCATGCTCAGAGCAACATGCAGCATGCTGATTGTTTCTCCTCATCCTCACTTCCGTTCGACGTTCTTCAGTTGATGCAACTCTTGACCCTTCCAACAACCGCAACGCCGCCGAGGCAAAGACCAGCGCTGCTCACCCGCCTTCTGGCCTCCAACCTGCTTCCCTCGGCTCTTTATCGCCTCTCTCTGCTCCGCAACCTCTCTTACCTCGTCCCTTTCCACCCAACAGCCCATCCTTCACCCTTGCCCACCTTCCTGTCCTGGCTCGGCGCCATCGAGTTCACCCACCCCTTCTCGCTACCTGGTGGTGGCAGCACTGAGAAGAATGAGGCAGAGTGGCTGGGAAAGAGTGAGAAGGAGAGGGAGGAGGATTTGGGCGACCGGGCTCAGTCAGGTGATTGGCGATCAGCTCGATCGGAGCGCGATGAAGCAAGAATATTAGAACTGGCCTTGGCTGAAGGATCGGGCTCGTACGTGGACATTATTACAGCCGCATGCGGAGCTCTTCAGGCTGTAGGATCGCGTCTGGAAGCGGACGGAGACGGAGCCGAATCTGGCTGGATTTTGGGAGCAGAGTGAGTTCCACGAGCGAGCGACTGTGCAGACCGACCAAAAAGTCCTTTCTGTTCTGCTGACCAAAGAAAGCCAACATCTGCGCTCGATACAAATAGGAGTCCCACATCATTAGATGCCTTGCTTTTCTCCCTCATACACACCATCCTCTCCCTGCCGGTCGAACACCCTGTCAATACCGTTCCAGTCCCAGAGCCGGATCCACGCCAAACTCAAGACGACGAAGGGGAGGACGGCGAACGCATCTCCAGACCACCGGCACGCTCACTGAGAGAAGCAGTAGAGAGACACCCCGTTCTTCTCAAGTGGACTCGGCGAGTGTGGACAGAATGGGTCAAACCCGCCAAGTTATTTTCTGTCCAGAGCCAAGTCTGATACTCAGAGCAATTCAAGCGCATACACCGCTCATACTTCCGTGAATCTCTTCGACCGCCCTGAGAGTGTGTAAGGTGAGGGAGCTCCGATGAGCCCTGCGATGACGATTTTGTACAAATACAACCAGAGGTGACAATTGAACAACATGAGAGGAGGCAGGAGGCTCACGACTCTGGCGCTGACTCCTTCTCCTTCTTCGTCAGCTCATCCGTCTTCTTCTTCAGCTCTCGCATCTTCTTTTCTGCCCCAATCAGCGCCGCGCGTTCCCTCTCCAGCTCGGCCAATGCTGCATTTCTCGCCACGTCCAGCCGATATGCTTCCGCTTGAACCGCTTCCACAGAAAGTGCTGGCAGAGGGGTTCCGGTGGGCGCATGCAGAGGATGAGGATGCTTCCCTACGTGGGCATGGGTAGAGAGAGTGAGGACGTTGGATAGCACCTTGGATCGATCGGATATAGAATCAGGCGACGGTTTGGCTGACGCTGCTCCGCTTGCGGTCTTCTGCTTCTTGTTGGGCAGGGGCTCAACAGACGCGTCCAGGACCGACCGGACCCAGGCCTTGTATGCTTCTGGCTCTGCGTATCCTTCGTCTGATACTGGTGGTAGTCTTCGAAATCGGGGCAGATGAGCGCGATGGCAACAGAGACCGATGAGACATAAGTTCCAGGCTATGCGGCTAGCTCAGATTCTTTCACTCACGGTGATGGAGGATGAGCTACCAAGATGTCGTAAAACGTCTCCGTCGGCTCAGGGAAGACAATCTCCTCATACTGCCACGAGTGGACCACAGGTGGGGGCTTTTGTGATGCCAGTTGGTTGGACTGTTGAGCTGCCAGCCCGCTCAGCTCTTCATCTTTTTTGGCAATGGCTGGCTTGATCACCGGAGCGAGCCAAGGATGTAATTTGAGATGGTGGTAAAGAGTGATTGGCTTCTCTCCGGCTTCGGCGATGAAGTAGATCTTAATCACGATTTCGAACTCTCCCCAGCCTGTTTCTGTGACTTGAAAGGGAGGCTTGTCGATATCTGTGGAGAGACGTTGCAGGCAGCGAGGGAGGCAGAGACAAGTAAGATCCCGCAGGTCCATCCTCGGGAGCGATGCGAGCAAGACTCACTCCTGGTGGGTGAGTGATATGTGTCGTGCAGCTTGAACTGTACTCTCTTGATCATATAAGAGAGATCGTCTTTGCCGCCAACCATCTTGTGAAAGTCCTGTTGATCGTCTTTGGCTCTGGTGTGCACGCTCCCTCTCCCAGTCGTGCCCGATCCACTGGTGTCAGCTGCTCCGGTCGACAAGGAAGGGCCATCTGCTCCGATGTTGATGGATGGGAGAGGATGACAGGCAGGCGAGCGCACTGCTACTGTCCATCGGTGTGTATGATCCGGTGGAGCTGTGATCCGCTCGACATCGCTGAGGGGGGTCGACGTGGATCCTACAATGATGCCTCGACTGACAGCTACGCCCTGACGGAGAACAGGCACAGGAACCAAGGAATCAGCATGCCCATACGCGCGTAGGGCTCTGGTACACGTGAAAGGTGTCTCACTTTTACTCTCTTCGATGACATTGTTGCTCTCCTACCTTTGAAGGATGCATGTATGCGGTCAAGCAGCTGCTTCACATCAGAAACATTCGCATGCTCGGAGCCTTTTGATCGGTCGCCTCTCAAATCACGTGACTGAAACGCGTTGCGCTCTTTTGGGACAGGCGCGTCCAACAACAACACTCTCCAAGGTGAGTGCCCAACTTCTGATCCATCACCATCACCATCACTCAAGCCAACGACCAGACCAAGGCAAGATGAGCAACATCCCAGGTTCAAGACTCAGACAGCCAGGAGCCACATCTGGCCTGCCTGTCCCTTCGACATCTTCAGTCACCATGAGGAAGAGGACCAGAGCCCCGCAGCCTCCCTCAGGGTCCACTTCCACTCCCGCTCCCGTTCCCACTCCCAAACCCAATCGCAACCTCTACAATGAGACAACAGCAATGTTTCCTGTGCCAGACGACTTCTCAGACACGTTTCTGCTCGACGATAATCTCTCTCTCGCAAGGGACACCCGCGCTGACCAAACCGCTCGCCGTCTCAGTCTCGAATCCATGCCCACGCCCAAAGCTCCACTCAGGCTGATTCCGACTCCAGGTCGAGAACGGCAACCAGAGCTTCTCAATACTCATCTCCCATCATCATCATCCTCCTCCTCCTCCTCTTCTGGCGAAGCTGCATCATCAATCCCATCTACTTCTGCTTCGACGAGTGCAGCTCGAGGTCCTGGACATTCATCTGACGACGTTCCTGCACTGCACAACCATTCAAGCACGATCTCCTCGACGTCACAAGCAAACCTCGGAGTCCCACATCCCCCTCTGAAACGTCAGAAGAAGCGCAACAGTCTTGCAGGCCCTCGAAGCTTTGCAGCCACCCATCTCAACGCATCTGGATCCAGTCGGGTCTCTCCGCGGACAGCAATCGTTCGGAAGCGTCTTCCGACCACATCAACGCCCGCTCTCCGCAAAGTGTCCCAACCAGGAGCTACACAGCTTACTTCTCGCGCTCAGCCTCCCAGAGCTCCATTGGGAAACGCTACCAATCGAGGACGTCCAGCTCTTGCTACCGGTCGCAACTTCAGTCAACCGCGCATGCCCTCGGGTTCTCTTCAAGCCACGGTCGGGGCTGCTAGACGCTTACCTTCCCACCATGCTACTGCATCGACGATGACTGCAGCGGCGGGATCTACCGGCGGCTTCGCAGGAGCCACGCACCAATCGGACGAGCTTCTCACCGACCGAGTGGACTCGCTCGAACACGGCATGAAAACCATGGCTGATCTGCTCAATGAGGAACGTCAGAAAGCGGCACAAGAACGCTCTCGCCTCGCCAACCAGACTCAAAAGGAGGACAATGGCCGTCAAGTCGCAGAGTCGGCGCTCGCTCAACAGATGTCGGCCCTGCTGATGCAGATGCAACAGATGCAGACCATTGTTGCTCAGGCTAGAAAGCAGGGTCCTCGACGGAGTCTGGAGCCTGAGGAGCTGGAGGTGCTCCAGATCAAACATGCTAAAGAGAGGCGACTGCTGGAAGAGGAGCTGGCTGCTAGTCAGGAGACTATCGTGAAGCTGAGAGTAAGTTCAGCATAAAATTCTGGACCTCTGCTATGCGTTGCTGACGTCGTTGCGCATGTGTTCCAGAATGCCATGACGCAGAATTCCACTTCGCATCTGACGATGGAATCGACCAACACTGCCCTCAAGCTCCAGCTTGAATCTCAGCAGGCTGAGATTCGGGCTGCTCAGGACACGATTGCCTCCCTTCATGCTACAATCGACGAACTGAAAGCTTCTCACACGGAGATGGAAGGCGAACTCCGGGCTGCCGAGTCGCTCCGTCGCAAGCTTCACAATGAGGTTCAAGAGCTACGAGGGAACATTCGCGTTTTTGCTCGCGTTCGCCCTCGCACAAACAATGACGCGCGGAATGGCTCTGAAGCGATGGCCAACATGTTGTTTCCCGACGACGGAGTAGGCGGAGAGAAGACGCGAATTGAGGTAGTGGCCCAGGCCGAGTCAGCTACAGGTACAATGACGATGCGCAACCACCTGTTCACTTTTGATCGCGTATTCCAGCCTAAAGCTAGTCAGTCGGAGGTCTTCGAGGAGATCTCGCACCTGACCCAGAGTGTGCTCGATGGTTACAATGTGAGACGACCCTTGCGCTTTGTAGTGTACTTCTGATCACTGACCACAACTTTTCTCATCTGGGATAGGTGGCGATCTTTGCCTACGGTCAGACAGGATCAGGAAAGACTTTCACGCTGGAGGGGCCCTCGACGGAGTCCTATGCTGACATTGGTAATCTCGGCGACGACGCCGGCATGATCCCACGTGCAGTCCAGATGCTGTGGCAAGCATCCGAAGCCCTCAAGGACAAGGGATGGACTTACAATTTCGAAGGATCCATCTTGGAGATCTACTGCGACGGTATCAACGATCTACTCGGAAAGGAGTCCTTCGACAAAGCGCACCACGAGATCAAGCACGATGCCAAGACGGGGCGAACGACTGTGACAGACACTGTCGTGGTCAGTCTCAAATCGCCCGAGAAGGTGTTTGAGCTGTTGGAGAAGGCCAAGAAACGTCGAGCGGTCGCTGCCACGCTGATGAACGAACGTTCGAGTCGATCTCACTCGGTCTTCACGCTTCGCGTTCGAGGCACCAATTTGACAACTCGACAGAGCTGTGATGCCGTTTTGAACCTGGTCGATCTGGCTGGTTCGGAGCGTCTGTCAAACTCGGGCTCAGCTTCAGACCCCGTTCGACTGAGAGAGGCTCAGAGCATCAACAAGAGCTTGAGCAGCTTGGCGGACGTGATTGCTGCATTGGGAGCCGCTGCCAAGGCCGGTGGCGGGGCCGCAGCACAAGCAGGCGCATCGGACCGTGTGGGTGGAGTTCACATTCCGTACCGCAACAGTACGCTAACCTGGCTCCTCAAGAACTCGCTCGGAGGCAACTCGAAAACGTGAGTTGTGCTTCCTGTGGCTGCTGACAGTGAATGTCCTTGCGAAACATACTGACATTTGCATCTGTTCAAATATGCCACAGTCTGATGATGTTGGCTCTGTCTCCGATGGCCGCACATCTGAACGAATCGCTTTGCTCCCTCCGCTTCGCCACCAAGGTCAACAGCACCCACATCGGCACAGCCAAGAAGGTATCAGCATAAGAAGGACATACGACGTCGATCGGTCACTTCTTGCCCTTAGTTCTAGCTCAGATATTCCACGAGTCGTCTTGTCACGATGTAATTCTCTTTGACGTTGTTGTTCCGCAAGCTTCAAATCTCACTTGTCCGTTGACCTTTGAGTGTGATACACTTACACGTGGAAGGCAAGCCGACTCTTTGAGGCCATGCGATTCTCTGTTCTTGGAATGAATTACGATTTGACTTGTGGAAGCAAGCGAGTACAGAGGTGAGGGTATAGACACGGTGAATGTGGACTTCTTGTCTGGCTAGCTCCGGCGAGTCCCAGGAGGCATGTGGCAAGCTACTCCCAATACGGCGGCGGGCCTGGAGTTGCGCGTTCCGAAGGGAGACTTCTGGTGATGGGAGCTCTGACACCTGGCAAGTTCTCGTCCTTCGCGTAAAAGTGCTCAAGTACGGAAGGGAAAGGATCGCCAAAGCTGATGAGTTGAGGGGTTCGTCGGAGCTTGTAGCACTCGCCCCACCATAGCGGGAGCCGTGGTTCGGGTTCGACGAGTGTTCGCGCTCGGCCCGGATGGTGGCGTCCGAGCCTTTTGCGGAATCGGACTCTGGAATGGCTCCCAACTGGACCATCGTCAAAGAGCACGGTCCTGTCGTAGAGATCGACGCCGTCACTGATCGTGTCCAGGTGGTACGGAGCCTCGGTTCCCGGGAAGATGATGTCTTCCAAATTCACTTCGGTTGCTTCGGAAGAAATGTGCCCGATCCTCAGCGTAAACGAGCGCAGCGTCGAAATCGAGCCTGCCCGTGCGATAATATCTCGACACATGAACAGTGTCGCTTCGCGTGTAGTTGGCATGGCTGATGCATCTTTTGAAAAGTCGAGTTCAATCTCGGCCAGGTCGGGCAAGTCTCCCTTCTGAGAGCTTTTCGCGATTGCTGCAAGGCTGTACTCGGCGGATATTGCTTTTGAAATGGTGACTGTGAGGAACGTGAGCTTCTTGGTATTAATGTAGGCGAGCTGGAAGGAGAAAAAGGATACGAAGCTGTCGAGATTGGGTGAAGAGTCGATGGGAATCGAAGTTGCAGAAGGTTGGTAGGTGAATTCGAATGCGGGTGGTGGTGTGCAGCTCCAGCGGCAGATGGCTGAGAGAGAAGACGGTCGAAACTCGACGTAGTTCCCTGTGCAGGCTTGGAGATTCGGTAGTTGCTGGACTGATAGTTGGACTGGGGGCAAGTTTGAAAAAGGATTGCTGTTGTGGCGACCGGACATGTTGTCTCGCATCCACAGATGCTCGAGCTTGAGAGTCAGCAGCGCCTCTTGCTGCTGTGTGATGAAGTCGATTAAACGATCCCGCTCCCGTTCGCCGCGGACATGTGCTCCCAGAACCAGCTCTGGAACCTCGATGCAAAGGTGGCGCAAGGACTTGATCGTCGCCATCAAAAGGACTGGTTGTGAAGGGCCGAAGCTCAGGTAGAGCTCTTCCAGCTCGGGGCATGAGTTGAGCATGTTATCTAGCAGCTGGCTAGATGCTATATCGGCGGCGAGTCCAAAGCTGATTTTGAGTTTGCGCAGATTCGTCCATTTTGGCCATTGGTACTGTATTTGGGTGCTCAATTCGGCATTGGGTGGAATATTGAAAGGTCCAAGCATGGATCGGAGCGTCGCATACGAGATCTTGCCAAGCGTCAGCGATTCGAGAATGTCCATCAGATGGGCTCGGAAGGCGGTGATGAATGTCGGTGTGGGTGGGCCGCAGAGGCAGTTGGCATTTCCTTCGACGCCAATGTGAAAGTGCCGGAAGCGAAGCTTGCCCCTCTGGGTTTGCACCTTGACGCAGTGCTCGATCAGAGCGGCTACAGCATTCCACCAGAGCGTAATTGATGCTGGTTCGACCCTTCGTAGGCTTGCGTCGGTGATGCCTGTGAGACAGAGCGAGCGGAGCGAATTGGAGAGCCGATTGTCCATCTTGAAGTGCGGCTGGGTCAATTGTTCCATCTGGCAGGCCCATCCGATGGACGCCTTGAGATCGACAGTTTCTAGACTGGTCAAGTGGGGGGCTTCGAGCAGGTCGTAGAGTCGACTCCATTGTGCCCTTCGCTTTTGTGTGAGATAAAAGTCGTCGCCCCCGCTCTCCCATGAATCAAAGCCGTCGTCGACGATGATATGTCTGATGTGCCTCAGATATTCCGCATTCTTACCAAGCGCTCTGCCGATGGTTCGTGTCTTGGACCAAGGGAAGCAGTGATATGTGAATTGATGAGGCGCTCCAAAGATGCTGGCGAACCGGTTGACGAGGCGGAAGGCTGCAAGATCTTGGGTGGCCACATGCTGTGCGATGATCTGGACGAGCTCGGCGACACCGAAGACCTCGGCACTGGCTGTCATTGTGCCGCGCCTATGATGCCGATTCAGAGCATTCTGGCTCATGATAGTGAAACGCTCAGCAGACCACACACCCTGGTTGCATATCTCTCATGAGCAGGATGATATCGCCCATGCGGCATGCTGGAGGGTGCTAGCTTCCCTTTGTCTTGCTCTACCGTGGGATCTTTGCTGCACTAGACGTGGAGCAAGTAAACAACTGGCGTGCTGAACGCGTGCAACCCGCAATGGGAGGGACAGGAGGACAGAACTGTGCTTCCTCGTTGCGTATCTATCTACTTTGATCTGAACTTGCTCTGAAGTGTTATGTGTCCATTTTTATAAGACGTACATCAACAACTGAGATCAGATCTGTACGTGTATGGCATGGCTGTGAGGCGATCTTCTTTTTTCCTCCTCCTCCTACTCTGTCTTGCCCGCAGCTTGCACAGCCGCCAGTCCGACATTTCGGTCCGAGTTCCAGAACGCAGAAACTTCCGGCTCGGAAGCGGCCACTTTTGCCATCGCCTTGTCACTCGCAGTGATGTCAACCCCAGCAGGCGCGCCCGAGCGTCCAGGACCGGCACTGCCCATGTTTGCTCGCAGCACAGCCTCACGGCGACCCTGCCAGCTGCGCTTGATGAGGATCATCTCTTCCTCGCTACCCCTCCATAGAAGTCGCTCGAGAATGTGGCGGACCAGACCGCGGAACAAGGCGTACGCGTGCTCAGAGGCGAGAGCGATCAACAGGGCCGAGATCAGGGCTCCGGTCGGGCCGTTCTGGGGCAACCAGCTGGGTAAGAGCCTGGTGAGCGAAAGAGGAGACTGCGAGTACGGCTCGAGCAAGGTGTTTGTCGCATTGAGCGAGGCCAGCTTCGCGTTGGTGATGTTCGAGTTGACGCCATTCAGGCCGTGTGCTGCCGCGATCAGAGGGTCCACATCGTCCCCCGGAGGTTGGGATCTTGCGTGCAGATCAGCGTAGTGGGCGGCAGCATGGACGTCGCCGTGGATATGAGTACGCCATTTGGCCTCGTAAGCCGAATGACCCGGTCGGAACGCGTCATCCGACTGACGGTACAGAAAGATAAGTGCCGCATTGGACATGGCTGCGAGCCATGACAGAAAACCCTGAAGTACCAAAAGATCACGATCGTCAGCGTCAACATGGCAACCCAAGAGCGCTGTAAAACGTTTACGCACCAGAACTTCCAGCCAGGGGCCGACGCTGTCTGTGCGGATCGGCACGGGACGGCGCGCATTGAAACAAATCTTCAACAGGTCGGTTCGCAGCTCAAAAAAGTTGTTCTGCAAATCGTGATGTGGAGTTAGTTTTTCGTCGGCACCACAGAACTTCTCAAAGAAGTTCAACCTACAACAAACGCGAACACAGGATTCAAAGGCCAGATGACTGGGGCGCGCGCAAGGGTAAAAACACAGATAAGAACCGCCGTTCACAAAACACAGACGGTAGATTCAGGAGAGACTCACCCGACCAGAGAACGACAAAGCCGTACTGAGTCGCCATCTCCGCATAGTCGCCAAAAGTGTCATATGCCGGCAGGGAAAGCTCGTGGTTGACTTTCTTGAGGAAGGCCCGTTCGTCTTCCGCCTGAGCACCTTCTGAGCTGTCGTGAGCTGCGGATGGGTTTGCCTTCTTGCCGTGAGACTTGGTCAGATTGGTGATCGTTCGAAGGATGAAGGGTAGAGCCTGTATCACATCGCACACGGAGGCGGGGAAAATGAGTCAGCATGCGGTCAGAAAACATAGATCGACTGGGTATATGCACTTACCAATTCTGTGAACGCGTTGACGATCTGGGCGGTGACGCTCACGGCGAACAGCTGGGTGTGGAGGCGCTTGGGGTTGATGTTGAAGTCAATCTTGGGCAAGCCAGTGAGAGGGTCTTTGGGCGATGACTGGGCCAGAGCTTGAGAATACAGGCCATGAGTGATGAGCTGATCGAGCAAGTACTGTCCAAACGGAACGTAGACAAATGCACTGAGCGTCAAGGCGCCGTACGAGGTGATGGCCTGCATACTGAAGAGCTTGAGCGTCTTGCTAAAGTTGTAGGCCCGCTGGTCGTAGTAGTTCTCGTATTCGGTCAATTTCTCGGCAGTGGTGGACCAAGCGCCCATGACCTGAGGCAGGACGGCCACCAGGATAATGGTGGGCAGATACGGCACGATGGCGCTGCCGGGGCCTTGATAGAGCTTGGAAACGAAGACCTCGGATACGAACATGCTCGTGATGGTCAGACCCACGACCGCGGCGCCCATGACCAGAGACGGCAACGAGACAAAGGCGATGCGCAGCTCCCGGCGCCACCATTCGAAGACTTCCTCGATCTCGCCTGTGACGGGGTGGGTGCGGACGATGCGAGGCTTGAACCCAGTGCGGCGGTTGTCTGCGCGGTTGCAGCCGATGACGCCCCATCGGACGGCCAGGCGCTTTTCACGCATGCGCCAGGTCTCGACCAAGATGGCGGCCCAGCTGACAAGGAAGAGGGAATACATGGGCGAGTAGGGAGCTGCAAAGTACCAGTACAGCCCTCCGACAATCGCCAAAGGGGTGAGACCAGCAGCATAGTGACCGAGCCAGGCAAAGTATAGCGCAAGATCTTCTCCAAAGTGGGCACGGACCTTGTCGATCTGATCCGTGGTGAGATTCAGGGTCGTGGTTTGGCAGAGCTTCATCCAGTCGTGGTTGAAGTTGTCATCGTGGATAGGGGTGATGTCCACGAGATTGGGGAAGGGTTCCATGTTTGGGCTGATACCTGCGCCAGTGATGGTATGGGCTGGCAGAGCAGAGCCGGCTGCGGTTGCCAGAGCGGTACCTGTTCCCTCGGCAGAGCTTCCAGCTTCTTCTGATGGCTTGGGGGTGGAGATGGGCAGAGTCAGCAGGTCATAGACGATCCGCAGTCGATCGGCGGGTGTGATATCGACCTCGACATGGGTGGATGTCTTTGCAGCTGATGCCAAGGACGACCTGCGCGGGACGACGATGTGATGGTCGAAAGTGGGCTTGACACCGTGGAGGAAGTCGGAGAGCGAATGGAGCTTCTTGGCGGCGAGCAGGGTGCTTTGGGGCGCGTGAACGAAGATGAGGATCGTGTTTCCTCCGTCGACGACTCGGGAGGTGTGATGAAGGCCGACTTGCTCGATGCGACTGATGAGGTTGGAGAACTGGGTGCTGACTGCTGCTCGCTGTTCGGGGGTGAGCTTGTCCTTCTTCTTGCTCTTCTTGGGATCGATCTTGAATACCAGCACAAGATCGACCGGCGGCATGCTGGCCGGGGCAGCCGATGGCTTGGACATTCCTCCTTTGCTAGCTGATGCGCGCGCGCAGACACACACAGAGAGAGCGAACGATGAGGACGACGAGAATGGATGGAAGAGCTCGAGGATGATCGAGTTCTGGCCTTTGGCGTGTCCAATCGGGTCAATGCGTCCCTCGACCAGATTGTGCCCAGGACGTCATTGGAACAAACCTTATTTTGTCTCGGCCGTATCAATCCAGTCACGTGGGGACCAAGATCAGCACGGGGTTGTGCACATGCACGCACTCGACGCACTTCCAACAAGGGTACGGGTACGACGCTGGCCAGTATCACCGTGGTTTCGACAGGCTCAATTCTCGTCAAGGACCAACACTACAGCAGCAGTAGCAGTAGCAGCAGCAGCATCGATGTCCTGGTTCAGCTCACAATTCAATCGCTGGTCAGAAGCAGCGCGCGAAGGCGCAGCCTCCGTCTTCAACCCCGAGTCTTCCTCCTCCGCCGCAGCGGCAGTCGAGATCAGACATCTCCAGGTCATCTGGGGCAAAGAGCACCTGCACATCGACCTGCCCAAAGCAGTGCAACCTCCAACCTTGCGCAACCTCAAAGATCAGCTCGCCAATGTCACCGCCGTGCCGGTCCAGCAGCAAAAACTGATCCATCAGGGCCTCCTCCTCAAGGACGATCGCACCCCGCTCGGAGCATACGGCATCAGGGAAGGCAGCAAGATTACCCTCATCGGCACTGCAGGCGGCGTCAACGTCAGCACTGGACCAGGAGCCGGCACAGATGGCGCGCCACTACCGCCTGGAAGACTAGCAGCCGAAGAGGCCGAGCGTGCCAGACGAGCGCGGGACGAGGACCAGAGCGAAGACGGCCTGCTGCGGAGAATCGATCAGACGCTCAAGGGAGTCACTGAGGACCTGTTGCCAGAGATATTACAGCTCGAGGGCGAAATTGCGCGCAGTCGAGGTGCGGCTGCTTCGTCGGATTCAAAAGCAACTCCAACGCCTACCACCTCTGCTGCACCACCTCCACCACAACCCGGGTCCGCTCCCTCCTCCAGCGCGCAGGCTCCAACAGATTCACCACAAAAGCAGGCTTCAAGCTTGGACTCGAAACAGCTCTCTGCGTTGCACCGAAAATTGTCCGAACTTCTGCTCCGCGCCTTGCTCGCTCTCGACACGGTCCCTGTCAACTCGGACAACATTCGCACGGCGCGCAAGGCTGCGGTCCGCCAGATCCAGGCTTACCTCGATCGGGTTGATCAAGCATGGGAGTTGTACAAGTCGGCTGGTACAGCCTCGTCCGTCGCACAACTATGAGGAAGCCTGCCCTTTTGGGTCCCAAAGCTTCTCCTCTCGCACCCACCACAGCACTTGGGCAGGACGATCGTGAAATGTGGGGAACCAGACGATTGCAACTGTGGCCAAGACACTCGCAACCAGATAGACTGCAAGGCAAAGGTCATTCGAGATCAGAAATCACAATTTGTATGTCATTATGCTCGTTGTTTTGAAAAGAGTGAAAGATGGACCAGGGTTTGCTTGGATCTGAACCGGAAGGCGCTGAGTTGTATAGGAGTGAGGGGGGGGGGGGGG
>LAXH01000015.1:23455-53696 GCA_001006505.1 Tilletia horrida
CAGGATCACTTTAGCCTCGGTCCTAAAGGCAGCAAACTAGTTGCCTCAATGATGATGATGTTCTGCAGCATCACATTTGACCGAGCCTTGCCAAAGGGTGGTGTGTAGACCCAGTATCCTGCTGAGTTCCTAGTTTCTGGCCGAGTGACGAGGGCTGCTGGCTGGCTGGCTGTAACAGAACATTCTTCTCCTAGTCTTGCAGCATCTCGCCTTTGTACGTCGCACCGATCAGATTGAGCTTGAGGCAGTGAGCAACTTTCGACCACGAGCCGGCAGCCCGGCCATGACGCATAGCTCGGTGTATGCGTAGCATTGGCACAGGCACTCCTCAGCCCGCATTCCGCATCCTGTACAACGTGGTATGAGTCTATATAATCGAGCGTGTCCCTGACTCTGAAGCTTTACGATGCCCCATCCCTTTCCGTCTTGCTCAGGGCCAGGGATTCGCTAGTCTGCATCTACTCACAGTGTAACGTCCTCATCATCTCTCAGCCATGAAGTTCACATCCGCCGTCGTCGCCCTCGCCGCCTTCACTGGCCTGGCTGCCGCCACCGTGAGTCGTCACCCTGTGATCTGTACCAAAAGCATGGTTCTCAAAAAGAGCTGACTCGCCTTCCGTTTTTGGCGGCTCCTGCAGCCCGCTCCCACTGCTGCGCCCCGAGCGATGAGCTACGAGCACAAGGCCCGTGATTCTTCCAGCACTGTCAACGAGGTCCTCACCGTCACCGGCTGCGGCGTCATCAACGGCACCATCTCGCTCGGTTCCTGCCCTGCCACAAAGACGACAATGATCACCGTCTCCAAGGCCCTGCCCAAAAACTCTGGCTTTTTCATCAGCATCGGAGATGTCAAATCTACTCTGACGCTCACAGAGACGCTCACCCAGACAGCCTGCGGCATCTCTGTCCAGGGAACCCAGTTGCCCGCTTGCCCCAGCAGCTCCACAGCTATCTACACCCAGGTGGTCAAGGTCGGAGCTGCCCCTGCTGCTCTGGCTGGTCCGGGCCTTGCTCTCCTTGGATCTGCCGTCCTCGCCGTCGTTGCCGGTCAGCTGTTGTAGAATGGTCAGAGCAAACGATGCAGAACAATCTCTCATCCCTGTATGACCTTCATTTGTCAGAGGTTTAGCAAGTTCGACCGCAGCTGAGCATTTACTGCCACGCTTTCGTATCTTTCCCTCCCTCTCCGTCTGCATCCTCTGGCTCCGTGTCCTCCAGCCATGTCAATGTCAGATGCGTATCAGAAACAGATTCTGTGGATGGAAATCGAGTTGAGCCGGATACGCCTGTGACCTTGCAGTGGTGGCTGGAGCATGCTTCCATCCTTGAAGTGAGCGAGGTGGGAAGCAGCGCTCCACTATGCTCGAACTTCAGGCTGGCTCTCCCCTGACGTCGCGCATTCGGCCCACGCACGTTGGGCGCGTGGTGGGATCTGGAGTCACATGTGTGATCGGTTATGCTGTAAACTGCTTCTTGCTTCAAATGAAAGAAGTTATTGAAGATCCAACGACTGAGGCCAGGTCACGCCGCATCTTCAGGGAGTAGCACCCATTCTCGCGCACTCGCCCCAAACTTGAGCGTGTCTCCACTCTTCAGCTCCACATACCGACTCGTCGGCACCTCGGCCCCGTTGAGATACGAGCCGTTGGAAGACTCGAGATCGATCAAGAAGGGCTGAATCCTTCTTTGCTCGTCGCCAAACTCGTTGCGTTCGGTCACCTGCCGGAACTGGATCACTGCGTGTTGTTTGGACGCCGAGGGGTGGTCGATTGGGATATCTACCACGCGCTTTTCTCGTCCAAAGAGGTAGCAGGACTGTCTCGTGAGATGTATCAAATCTAGCAGTCGTGTCATACTCGCAGGTGTCAGCAAGGGAAAAAGGTCTCGAGTGGCAATCGATTCCATCCAAAAGAGCAACGTTTGCCCCTGCGTCCACTCACCAACATCCTTCCCATCCTTGAAGACATACAGACGCCATCCTTTGCCAGGCTTAGGTTTGCGCGCCTCGGGCGGTTCGTGATACTTGAGCGCGATTCCCTCCACATTGTTCGAGGCAGCCGCGAGCAGGCCCGAGCTGCCAAAGTCGGGAGCAAAGTTGGCTTCAGCTGGAGGTCCACCGCCGTCGCCGCCTGCTTCGGCAGATCCTGTCTGTGCGTCCCCGTTCGGTCTGGTGTTGCTGTCACGGGCTATACTCGAGTCGTATCTAGCACGTTCGTTCCTTCGATCGCGTTCAAAGTCGGGCGCGGGGCCTCGATCGGCGTAAGACGGGGGCCGGCCCGGTCCTGGACGCGTTGACCGACTCGACCTGGGATCAGGTGAGCGCGAGCGGTTGCGACTGCGTGAGTCATCATAACGCCGTCGGGAGCGGTCGTCGTCATCATCATGTCTTGAGTATCTAGAGGATGGTCTATCGTCGTGGTGCTCTCTCTTTCTTGACGAGGACGAGGGCTCGTCGTCGTGATACCGTCTCCGACTTGAGTTGGCAGAAGGTCGGTCTGAATGCCGCTCTTCCCTGCGATCCCGGTTAGCGGATCTGCCTTCCCCAGGTGGCGAGTCCCATCTGGATCCTCGATCTGGCATAGCGAATTGCTAAAACTCTGTGGACAGGGAAACAGATTCGATCTCGATGCAACGTTGGATGTTCCTGCTCAAGAAAATCCGGTGAGCTCCTTTGGAAAAGCAAGGAAAGCGTGCAAAATGGAGACAGCTTGAGGACGCTACTCCATATGACAAGGCCCTGTTTGCAGGATGCAGAGCAGACGTTTCTACGCACAAAGACAGCGCCCTTCTGCATGCACTGTCCTGATGGTAATGGAGGAAAGTCGAACGGAGCTGGCTTCAGAGAACAAAGGGAAGCTGGGTCGCCCTCCTGGCAACAGAAGCACGCGCACATCACTGCTGCCTTCGTTCCTACTGGAGCTTGCCTCACTCACACCTTCCATCTGGGAGCTCATTCGAATCCTGTGTTTGAGCCTCGATCTCGTCTCCGTGTCCACTCCGGCAGATATTGCCGTACCACCCCCGGGACCCTTTGCTGCTCCAAATCGGCCAGCATGCCATCTCCAGAGGAGCATGCGCAAACCATCGCAGATGAGCTCGAAGTGCTCCAATCCATCTACATGGACGATGAGCTACAAAGTGAGCATTCATATCTGTACTCAGCAACATCTCCTTATACCAAATTGGGGCTGAAATCCTCGTTCTTTACTTCCCTTTCCACCCCTTCCTTGCCAGTACTGCCCGAAAACGTGCTTCAGATCAGAATCGAGCCGGACAGGGATGCGCTCACAGCTGAGGAGCGGGAAGGAGGTGAGAGCACTCCGAACATCATCCTCTTGATCCCGAATGCAAACTCGGAGCGCTCATATTCTTTATCTGCTTCCGTCGTGTGCCCATATACCAGCACCCACACTAGCTTTCCACATCACCTACACACCAGAGTATCCGGACGAGCTACCAGCGATGGAGATCGAAACAACCGAAGGCGAACTCGAGGAAGAATCAATACAAGAGCTCTTGACATCGGTGAAAGAAATGGTGAGGAGCTCAGCGGCTCTGCCACTCAAAGCGCAAGTGCGCTCATCCATTCGTTCCATTCGACCTGTTCCTACAGGGCCAGGCAGACTGCTTAGGAATGGCCATGGTCTTCACCTTAGCTTCTCATTTGCGCGAGGAGCTCACTTCCTATCTGAGGAGAAGAGTACAAAAAGCGGAAGAAGAGAGAACACGTGCACGCGATGCAGAAATCGAAGTGAGCACCATTGCGTCTGTCTGAAATTGATGCCTATGCACTGAGGCTTATCTGACACCCTCCTTTTCTTTTCTGTATTCACCTCGTGTATCCAATCAACAGGAGGAACAGCAGAAATTCAAGGGTACGGCCGTGACCGTGGAGAGATTCATGGAGTGGAGGAAGAAGTTTGATGCAGAGCGGGCCGCGGCCAAGGCGGCCGAGGACGAGGCCCAAATGAAAGGACTCAGCGCAAAGGAGAAGGAAGACTTTAGACGGATGCGGAACAAGCTCAGTGGACGCCAAATCTTCTCCAAAGCGTCCAGTGTCGAGGCCGAGCAAGAGGACGAGGACGAGGAGGGCGGCCAGGAAGTCGATTGGTCCTTGTACTCTCGGGAAGCACGACAGAACCGGCGCGAGGACGACGACGAAGACGGTCGGATCGAGATTGATCTTTCGGATGAGGAGTAGCATGTACAGCCCAGAGTCAATCGAAAAACAATCTCTATTTGCAAAAGCGATCATCTACATGCATCTGGCAAGACTTTGTCGATATGAACGAACACATGGCCAAAAACATGGGGCCCTTGCCTGGTCGAGAGGAAACGTGAAGTGTTCGGTATTGTGGCTCTTGGCCAGCTCGTTGTCCTGCGTCGCGATCATGAGGCGCATCTTTGTCATCTCTTGGAATTCCAAAACAAGTTGTGTGAACGGAGAAGGCTCTCTCTGTTCCGTCCATCGCGACCGACCGCACCTGGCGCCCGCAGCAAAGGCCACACCCCAAAGCCCCGTCCTTTGCCTTCCAGACCCACGACCACTCGTTCCGGCTGGACGACATCTTCAAAGAGATCGAGAATGTTGGTGCCAATCGTGCGCACCGCAGCAGAGCTTTCCTTGCTGAATGGTGCAAGGCACTTCTCCTGATCGGCCGAGGGCGGGGACGGTGCAGATCCGGCTGGGCCTGGTTCCTGTGCTGCCGCTGAGATGGGAGGAGCTGGCCCAGACGAGAGATGCAATGCGATGATGTGGCCAGGATCCATGAGCTGCCGCTGGGCCAAAACGACGGCGGGCACAGCCTTCCTCGTGCCGCTGGCTGGGTCGTCGTATTCCACGCAATCAGAGGACATACCCCAAGCCCAGCTTTGATCGGTTGCAAACGATGGATGATACGTGTCAGCTTTTGTGCAAAAGGCCAGCACGCGGGATCCGGTTCCTTCGAGGAGTCTGACTCACAAGAACAGCACGACGGCGCAGATCGAGTAGGTGTACAGCAGAGCCAGATAGCTCACGAGGGCTGGGAGACTGTATTGTGATGCCAGGATGGGTTTCCAGCTGTTGACCTTGACCTCGGCCGCCTGCAGCATCCCCGACGCAAACGACAGCGCATTGTAGCTCAGCGCCGTTCCGAACAGGCTTGCAAACTCATCCGCTCGAACTCGGCCCACCACTCGAGCCAATGACGAAGCCACGGCCTCGGTGATTGCGCCGCTCACGAGTGGGCCAGAGAGCGCATGGAGCAGTCCGGCGTCGGCCAGATGGGCCTGGACGACCTCGTAGGTTCCGTTGAAGTAGCTCATGTCCAGGCTGTAGGCTGAGAGCGAGCATGCCAATGCTCCGTACATCCAGGTGACTTGACCCGGCCCCACATCAAAATTTTCGAATCCGTCCGTGGCGGGATCGACTTCGAGCTGCATGCTATACGTGAGTAAGGCCGAAACTGGCTGCGGGTTTGTTTGAGCACCAACGCTAGCTTGAGCGCCCAGCATGGCTGTGCCATTCGGAAAAGAGAGAAACAGCGTAGAAGCGATGTTGCTGCCCTGAGCTCCCGTCGAGTACGTCGTCGTCGTAGAACCAACGGAGATCTGAGGCTCCCCAACATCGGCGCAGTCAAACGATTGGGCTTGAGGGTGACAGTCCTTGGTCAACATTCTGCAAGTCGAGCTCAAGCCGATAGTCTGGGAGCTGAAGATGTCTCCCGTACTGACTCGGGGCGAGGCAACAAATGCCAGGTTTTGTGATCCGGGAAGCCCAGGAAGTGTGGCCGTCGTGGTCAAGACGCTGTGGTCTCTGCTGGCATTGTTCGCAACGAGCCAGCCTTCGGGCTCGACGTAGTCGTCTGGAAAGCCGCCTCCCTCGGCCCAAACCGGCATGGCTGCGCCTGTCGGTGGATTTGGGCCGTTGGTGAGGCAGGGGTTGCTCACGAGATTGAGGGTGCTCGCGTCGCAGAGGCTGGTATTGAGTCCCCAGGTGAAGTTCTGAAACGAAGCCTTCGGGCTAATGTCGACCACTTGCACGGTCCGCATTGTCTCGTGCAGGTACACATCCAAAGCTGCAATAACGCTGGTGAGCAGCAGCAGAGACGTGAGCCACGCGAAGGCCTGCTTGAGGATGGAGGGAATCGTTGTCCGCGTCCGACGGGATCGGATGAGATGCCTGATCGTATTGTAGAGGGCCTCAAAGCTGTTTGCTCCGCAGATTTGGGTCAGCAGGGCGTACTGTAGGGGTGTCGGCAGCTGCTCGGTGAGGCGAAGGGAGCCGCGATGTGCGATATCCGTCTGGAGCTGAAGCCACGATGAGGCGAGAGAGTAGGTGACGAGGCCCATCAGCGGAAAGACAGAGTTGCCGACGAGGGTCGAGATGGCTGAGCTGATGGACAGGGTGGTTGATCCTGCGATCTGTTCTTCAAATTTGAGAACGGAAGCACTACCCAGGACTGGGTCATGGTATGTGCGATCTCCCTGTATCTCTGCTGCTTCACGGACAAAGATAACTCCGGCGCTGGAAAGTGGGAGCATGTTGATCTTGACCCAGATGACCATGCACGTGGCCAGCCCAGCAGTGAGGAAGAGGACGCCCAGGACTGGACCAAGGAGCATCAGAGGAGGCACGTATCCCCGTTCGGAATGACTTGCGTAGAGCACATGTTTGGCATCCACCGCGTCAGGGTTCCACATCGATGTGCTCGACTTGGAGCGAGGGAACAGGTGCTCCTCCGAATCAAGCTTGTGGGAGCTGAGGAGTTGCGGTACCTGGTCAGCGAATTCCTGAGACTCGTTTGCCTTGGTCATGTCTGATTCGTCGGATTCTGTTCGCGACATTGGGAGTGCGTGTGGGTCGGCGGCATTTGCCAAATCTTCGGCAAACGACCCAAACTCGGTCCGTCGAAGGAACGGCCGCTGTTCAGTCATTGCCTGTCTGGATCAAAACGTAGGCAGGAGAATCGTAGAAGGAAGCAGTCAATGAAGCGAAAGGAAGGAGGATGAGCTGCGTTTGTGGGTTTGCTTCTGTGGACTGGATGAATCCTCTCGATGGAAATCTATTTGGCGGATCCATGAAACATGCATCTTCTTTGCCTCAGCCTTGAGTCCAGACAGGCTACTCATCCGTTTGAGGTAGGTGGTGGCTGCCGGCGGCCCATGACCACAAGGAACTTCGACGCCGGCGCGGACCTCGACGTTTGGCCGGGAGCATGACAACCTGAGCCAAGTGAAAACCTAATGCTGTACATATGCAGACGCCGGGGCAGGTTCCGCTCGTGCCGCCGGTTCAATGAATGGTGTGCAGAGAGTGTGCAGAAGCCCCAGCGCCTAGATAATGGAGCCATGCCCACAGTGCCGGAATGGTGGTGGTTGGGTGCTTGGAGCTTCAGTCCGAGTGAGTTTTGAGAATTGGGACGTTGAGCGCATTTAGCTCACCGGTTGCTCCAATGCAACTTCCCTGCCAGCGTCGCAGTCATCTGCACACAATCTTGTATTCCATCTGGCTCTCCCGTACCATTCAGTGGAGCCTGAGCAGCACATAGACAAGAGAGTCCCATCCCTGCTTCCGTTCTGAGGGATCGCCAGCTGAAGACGTCCTTGTTCTCCAACATCCCGATCCTCAAAGAGTAATTCGTTGCGCAACGAATTTGTTGACGGACGATGTGATGATGAGCAGCCAGAAGCACATGCATGCATGCATGCATGCGGGCTCCCATATCACTCTGGCTGGACGGAGGCAAGGTGGCACTCGACGGACTGGTTGATGGACAGCGTGTATGCGCTCTCTCTGGAATTGTGTGAACATTCTCACCGCAGGTAGTCAGCGCGCCTCGTTCTTTTCATCGGCTGCTCCATTCAAGCAGCAATCACGACTGCGTCGCGCCATGGCAGAATACAAGGATTGGTCGAGGGAAGATCTTCTGACCAGAATAGCGGGGCTCGAGGCTCTCCTCGGCGGACAGAATGGCGGGCTAGCGCGAACATCCTCTTCGAGCACGACGGCGGCGAAGGGAACAGATTCAGGTACAGACGCAGCTCATGGAGCACAAGCAGCGAGCGGAAATGCCAAAGGCAAACAGAAGAAACAAGCTCGCCCCTTCGATGTTGCAGCACAGCCATGTCGCAAGATTGCCCTGCGATTCTCCTACGACGGTGCTCACTACTCTGGCTTGGCTGCGCAAGGTCCATCCTCGTACTCTTCGTCTTCTAGCAATGGGGTCACGCCGCTGCCCACAGTCGAAAGCGTGCTCTGGAGAGCCCTCGCTCAGGCCAGACTCGTCGACGAGGCGAAAAGCTTTGAGGGCGCGGGATGGAGCCGATGCGGTCGCACCGACCGCGGCGTCAGTGCTGCAGGACAGGTCGTTGCCCTTTGGGTCCGCAGTCGGAGAATGGATGAGCGCCGGCTACGGAACAGGGAGGAGGAGATTCGGCGGCGCAAGTGGGGATCAGGCAACGAAGAGGAAGCGCAGGGTAGCGACGAGGGCCATGGAGCTACCACCGGCGCTATGACTGGCGCTGAAGCGGCAGCTGCCGCTATGGAGGCGACTCGCCTGCTCGAGGAAGAAATGGGTCCAAGACCCGCTCCAATCTTGATCGATCCCGAGGCTGAGGAATTGCCCTACGTCGCTAGTCTGAACCGGATCCTCCCGCCAACGATTCGAGTACATGCATGGTCTCCAGTGCGATCAGACTTCTCTGCACGCTTTGACTGCCGGTACCGACATTACAAGTACTTTTTCACAGCTGGCGCCCCTGCCTCCCTCCGCCCATCATCTGCATCGGGCTCGGGCTCGGCTCTATCCGGTGGGCACAATCTTGCCGTCGGCTCCGGGCCGCGACTGGACATTGACGCCATGCGCGATGCAGCACGACGCCTGCTTGGCTCGCACGACTTCCGGAATCTGTGCAAAGTTGACTCGAGCAAGCAAGTCACCAATTTTGTGCGGCGGGTCGATGGCGTCAGCATCGACATCGTCCCACACGGGCACTGGTCATCAGATCACATTTCCCCAAAGGATGACTCCAAAGCGTGGAGCTCGGAGCACATGTATGTGTTCAATCTCCGAGGCACGGCCTTCCTTTATCATCAAGTCAGACATATCATGGCGATTCTCTTCCTCGTTGGAGCCCGTTTGGAATCTCCTCAGATTGTCGACGAATTGATCAACGTCGAAACAGGCAGAGCAGCACGCGACCGCGCAGCCGTGGCCGCTCTCCGACGTGATGCGCGTGCGAAGGCCGGGACACAGCAATCAGATGTTCTCGGGCCAGAAGCGGAGAAGTCAATTCAAGATTGGATCGATTGGTGCCTACCAGGTAGCAGCGCCACGGAACCAGATGGTCACACCGCCAACACTCGACCGGGCGGTCCCAAATCAGACGCGAGCACAGCGACTAGCACAGGAGTCGACGCCTTGACTAATCCGGATATGGACGAATTGCGATCAAGTCTCGAGTCTTTAACCGTGTACGAGACGAAACCCATGTACGAGATGGCCGCAGATCGACCATTGGTGCTCTGGGAGTGCGGTTTTCGCCATGTGGACGTCTCTTGGCGCGCGGGACCGTACGATAGACCGCTAGGAGATCTGCATAGCTTACCAGAACCCGTGGCTCCTCCAGCACCAAGTGTCCCAGACTCGATTGAGCTGGAAGAGGTAGCAGTTCCCTCAGCGAAGGAAGCGAATGCCAAACCTTCCACGGCGAAACAGCCGCAAAAGAGTCAAACGCAACTGCCAGAAGAATCCAATACGATCGCAGCTTGGCGAACAGTTGCCGATCTACACACGTCATGGACGACATCTGCGATTTCTGCTCAGATCAACAGACACCTTGTTCTCGCTGCTCCTTCGCCTCATGTTGGGACGCTTCCGGCCTGGACGCATTTCTTGGACGCGGCAGTGCCCGTTCAACCTGCCGCAGTTCAAGCCGAATCAGAGGCGCGGAAGTTTCCGTCCATGGTCGAGGATTCGAACGTGGAGCGACCCACTCATGCTGTACCGATCGGCAATGGTCAGTCTCGACCACATGGCTCATATGTCCCACTTGCCAAACGCAAACGCGGCGAAACAGTCGAGGTGATCAACTCTCGTTGGGTGGCGGGCCGCGGTGCAAGACGAGCTGCTGTCAGGGGCCTCACTGCGGAAGAACTCAGTCGGGGCATGAAGCCACGTGTTCCCGCAGAGGAGCGAGGCTCATGAGATGAGCATAAACGCGTCTGGTCCTTACCAAGTTCCGTATTTGCACTGGTGCTCTGTATATCGTTCACGGTTATCAGATTTCCTTCCGACCCATTTCCTGTGGGCAATCAGCAGTGTGTGAAGGTGAGCGCAGTCGTGCAGTGAGCTTTCGAGAGTACTGATTCGATTGTGCAGAGATGCGCGGCGGTGAGAATACATCGAAAAGCGCAGTTCAGTGTCTGGCTGTGTCTCTAGGGTACGTTTATGCTTTGGAAAGGGCTTGTGATACGAGGTTCTGCAGAGGATTACGGCAACAACATGGAGTATGAGGTCAGCGTTCGCGTTCGCGTTCGCTGCGCAGAGCAGGTGGCCAAAATGAGGAGAGGATGATGACTCACGTTTAGTTGAGGAGGGTTGGCACCGACAACCTCGCCGACCTTCTCCCCATCGACAAACAGCAGGAAGGTGGGCATGGCACGGATGCCGAGCTTGGAGCCGGCGTCGTTGGCGTCGACATCGATCTTGGCAAACTTGACGTTACCGTGCTGCTCGGAGAGCTTCTCAAAGATGGGAGAGATCATTCGGCAGGGTCCGCACCAGGTCTAGAGATGAATTGGAGATGAGACAAGTCATTCAGTCAGTCTGAGATGTGAAATTCGGTGCGGTGCCATGAGGCGATCCTCCACTCACTGCCCAGAAGTCGATGACTGCGCCACGAAGGAGAAGGGACAAGCATTGGAGTCAGGACGCAGGCAGCGCAAAAGAATGTGGGTCTACGCGCGCATGTACTCACGAACGACCTTGTTCTGCTTGATGTAGGACTCGAATTCCTCGTATGTGTTGAGAGCAGTGACACCCATTGTGGAAGCTTTCGACGGATAAGGTAGATGTGGGAAGACGTTGGCTTTCAGAGCGGGTTGCAGACACGGAAGAGTGCGTTGATGATGCCGTGTAAGATTGACGTGCGTGTGTGAGTGGGGGGTTGTGGAAGTCGACCTGGTAGGTTGCTAGAGACTTTGCTTCGTTCTTATACTACTTTTCTCGCCTGTCGGATTGATTGTTCCTTTGTCGAGAGAGTCGAGTGACGTGCTTTGGGCACCTGTCGCCTTTGGGGGAGCGGATGCGAGACGCTTGAGTCCGAGTCGCCGCCAAAAACCGAAGAGAACCTGGTCGAAACCCGGGGTCTGAGTGGGCTACGCGTGACCTGTTCGGTCTGCTCCTTAAGTCCGTGACATGGCCCCGCCCCGCTCCAACCCTGTTTCTCGCCCTCAGCGGGGTGCCACGCACAGCACACAGAACTTCTAACCCGCGCTTCTTCCAGCCAACGTATAGCGAAGATTCATTATTGATTCCAACGCGCTTCCCCCCCAAACACGCGCAGCCATCCTCCGTCGCAGCCTCCAGCAGGTTTCCCCCATTGCAAAGGACGGCCGTGAGAGAGCTACCAACCAGCAAGCATGTGGCTTACAGACCAGCAAAGTGAGTGCCTCGACCGCAAGCAGCATCGGAATGGCCAGTGCTTTCGCTGAGCCACCGCGCAAATCTTTCCTTGAACACCATCCAACAGAGATCGGAGCCGGGCTCGTCTCCTTTGGCACATTCTTCCTCTTCCTCGGCATCGTCACCTTCTTCGACCACGCCTTGCTCGCGCTCGGCAACGTCCTCTTCACCTCGGGTATCACACTGCTCATCGGCCCACAAAAAACTTTCTACTTCTTCGCAAGAAGGCAAAAGATCAGAGGGACCGTCTGTTTCTTTGCGGGCATGCTCCTCGTCTTTGCCAAGTGGACCTTTGTTGGCATGCTTGTCGAGTTCTTTGGCTTCTTGAATCTCTTCGGGTGAGTGCATGGCCATCTCTGCGCCGAGTCTGCGGACCCCGGAGCCGTACTTAGCAAACCTGACATCTTCCATTGCAATCCTGCTCTTCGCCCGCGTCATCAGCGACTTCTTCCCAGTCATCCTCAACTTCCTGCGCCAGCTGCCTTTCATCGGAAACTTCTTGTCATTACCAGTCGTGCGAGACGTGAGTGCATATGACAAGGTCGTCCCACCATGGTGTCCAAGAGGGGATATGCGCTGAAGCGGATGCGATATTTATCTCCCTCCAGGTACTCGACCGGCTAGCTGGCGTCAGACAATCTGCAGTCTGACAGCCTCGTCCCCTAGAGGCCACAAAAATCTTCGTCCATTCCCGACGTACCCTTCGACAACTCGTAAATATACCTTCAATGCAAGCTGTACTTTTAGATACACCCGGTCTCTCGCACATCTCCCATTAGCAAAGGACCTCCCGCCTATTCGTCGTCATGCTCTGGAGCGTCTGTGGAGCGTCTGATGCGTATGTCTGCGGTGTCTCAATCATCAAAGGGAATCGGCGTACGACAACTCGGGACGCAGTCCCTCTCAGAGGACATCAGTCACGCATTTACGAGAGGATGAAAGTGGTATACGGCGCGGATAACGGGACAGCAGA
Source organism: Tilletia horrida (assembly GCA_001006505.1). Classification (NCBI taxonomy): domain Eukaryota; kingdom Fungi; phylum Basidiomycota; class Exobasidiomycetes; order Tilletiales; family Tilletiaceae; genus Tilletia; species Tilletia horrida. The sequence goes on from LAXH01000015.1 coordinate 36,098, forward strand.
GGGAAAGATGGACCTCGAGGAATCGTTCGGGGAAGGTGAGGAGATGGAAGGGGAATGGGATATCGGTGCGACGAGTATAGAGGCTGGAGCAGAAGCATAGAATGGAAAGGGGAAACATTGAAGCGTTGGAGACCTTGGAGAAGGAACAGATGACCATAAATTGCGAGGGCCTCCCTCCCTCTTCTACGGTTGCATTCCGAAGACGTGGTCGGCCTGAGAGACCGAGCCGAGAGACCGGACGATTGGCTTCGAAGCCGTGATCATGTCGACGAATGCACGAAATGAATGTCTTGTTGTTTATGTACGAGCGCTCGAGTGCGCATCGAGGGAAGCCGTCGCTTGGAAACAGGTTGAGCACCGAACAAACCCAAGTAGAGAGGCCGGTCATCGGCGTGCGGACAGCAAAGCACGAAGTGCGCTCAGCCACTTGATCTCCTCCTCCTCGGACGGCGCACAGACCAAGTAGACCCGTTTCGGCGTAATGATCTTGAAACAATTCTCCCTGCTCTTCGCAGGTCGGATCCCTGTCGTATCGCCTGTCGCGGCCGACGAGCTGAGCGATGTCGCCGCCAGTTGAGCCGTAGGTGGCTTTGGCGATGTCGTGGGAATCAGGATGGGGCTTGAAGTGATGACGCCCGCTGATGGCGCCGTGGTGGATCCAGTCGAGTGATCCGCACTTGTTGATCCGTGCGCAATGGAGGAAGAAGTGGCCGAGGTACTCAGCAGTGCCGAAGCAGGGGCTGCACCGCTCGAGCTTGCTCCCGCCGCGCCCGCTCCAGAAGAGCCAGGGATCGCAAGCGCTCCTGAAGGACCAGCACTCCCACTGCCTGCTCCTCCCGCTGCGCCGACACCTGCACCAGAGGCAGATGCCCCACCGTCGCTCTGGTCCCTCGAACGTGACCTTTGCCGCGAGGGACGGAACTTGTGATCCCGCTCGCGCTCCAGCTCACTCCCGGAATCTGTCAAGCCTCCGGCTCCAGCGACCGCACCCCGAGCCGCAGCAGCAGTGTCACGGGAACTGCCAGTGATGATGGGCGATGAGCCCAAGACGGCGCCGCTTGACTCGGACGAGACTCCGACTGAGTTGTCACGCTCTCGGTCGCGTTCCCTGTCTCGGTCCTTTTCCTTCTCTACGTAGTCATACTCGATTGCGTCCAGGATGGAGCTGATCGGAATGATGCGATGTGCTTTGGTGTTCTATTTCGGGGGAGAGAAGAATGGGGTTTCAATCTTCAATTACCAAGAACTCGTACCAGTCGACCAAAATCCCTGTACTTGTACTCACCATGTGGTCTTTTGCGTAGAGCAGTTTCGAACTGCTGAGCACAAACCAGCGCTTTCTCCAGTGCTTGCGACCTTTGCTCTGTTTCATGAGGTAGCCTTGCATGATGACCTTGTTTGGTTGATTCAACAGACTGGATCCTCGCTTTGGCTGGGGTACGTTCGTCGCCTGTTGCAGCTGAAGCTGCTGTTGTTGCTGTTGTTGCAAGGAGGAGCTGTACATGGCGGATGGACTGGTCGACAGCTGAGCACCCGCTGTCGCACTGGTGCTCAGGCCGAGCGCAGGCCCAGGAAGAGGCATTGCTTGATCTGCGATTTCGTCTTCGTCCCAGTCGTCATCTTGCTCGCCCTCGTCGGAGCTGCTGAGCACGGCTGCGGCCGCATTGGCGTTGGCACTGGCACTGGCTGCGCTGGCACCTGGCACCATGGGTGGTGCTGGGCCGAGAGAGGCAAGGTCCTCATTTGTAAAGGCGAGGTTGCTTGGTTGGATACCGGAGGGAGTGGACGGTGCCCGTTGTTGTGACAGGGGTTGCTGACCCATTGGTTGTTGCTCTGTAGCAGCGCTGTCCGTCGAATACGTCTGAGCAGCGTTTTCCTTCACCGCATTGAGATCGTCAATCCACGCTTGCATCTCCTGCCGAGAGCCGGCATTGACATAGTAGGTCCGGCTGGGCGTGACGATGCCAAAGGTGAACTCCTTGCCCTTTAGTTCAACCGCGGCTACAGTGTGGACCTCGGACATGTCGATGAAGCGTAACAGCTGGTACTCCTTCTCGTTCTTGTAATAAGCCAGCTTGCTGGCACGCAGGACAAACCAGCGCTTTTTCCACGTCTTGCGCTTTTCGCCTCGCTTGAGTAGGTAGCCAGACCGGACGATGTGCTCGTTGAAGACTGGATAGCTGTTCTGTCCGAGATCGACAGTGGTGCCGGCGAATCCGCCTTCGCCCTCATCTTCATCGTCGAGATCGGCGTCTGGGTCGTTGTCGTAGCCGTCATCATGTGGGACATTGGAGCCTGTGGAAGGAGTGGCCGCCGTAGCAGCGTCGAGTTGCTGAGAGATGGAAGGGATGCCAACAGCTTGTGGCCGCGAGGATGCCGGCAGAGGCTGCGATGGAGACACCGATGTCATGGTTCACTCGATGACGGCCTGCAAGATGCAATTGATATCTGTGCCCTGGGTTTCCTTCTGTGTTCCGGGTGCGACCAACGCCGTCGTTGGGCTCGAGACGAGGGAGATGTCGGTCAAGGAGAGAGCAGAGGTGAAAGCCAGCCAGCGGCAGAGTCAGACAGCCATGCATGCATGCAAAATGCGTGCGTGCGTGCGTGCATTCCATGATGACGGTGCTCCGTCGGCTTGTCTGCGCTTGCATGCAGGTCACGTGCCGAATTCTCTCATACCGGCAATTTCAGCTCATCATCCCTTCTTGAGGAACTCCTGGGTTCGCACTCCGTACAGCAGGCAGAAAGCATCTGAAGAAGAAATCAACTGCCATCTCGATCGAGTATAGATGTGTGTTTGAGGTCAGTGGTGACAGCCGGGAATCGATTCCTCATGTCAGGAACCTCATCGTGTCCACCAGCGCCATCGATTCCCCGTCTTGCCGTCGTTCCATCTTATGATGAATTCGCAGTAAGTACTGCACACAGCTTCTGAGAATGACCTAGACGGAAAGCTGTGTTCATTGTACGCGTTTGATCCCTGCATCAGAATGAGTACTTGCGTCCCAACAAGCCCTGCATACTGCCGCGAGAGATGGTAGAGCATTGGCCAATTTTCGACCATTTGCCCACCTCGACGCCTGAAGATCCAAACGTTTTGCACCCGGCCTTTGACATTCTGCGGGTCAGATATGGCCAACACGTTGTTCCCGTGGCTGTCCCCGGCGAAGAAGGAGGACTCGATGGTGCGGGTTGCGGAAGAACGGAGATGCCATTGGCAGACGCGATTCAATTGATGCATGCTCGCAAGGCGCGTGGTCTGGACCAGGATCCGACCTCGCCCGGCATCTACGTAAAAGATTGGCATCTGTTCCGTCTCGAGCGACTACGAACGCACGAGCTGTCCTCAAGAGCGTCAGATCCTTCCGCTGCAGGAACTGTCTACGAACCGCCTCCACTGTTCCGCGACGACTGGATGAATAATTTGCCGCGACCAGACTCGGATGACTTTGCATTTTGTTATGCTGGATCATGTGGCAGCGCTACCGGCCTCCATCGCGATGGTGAGTCCTTTTGGATGTCGAGCGATTGGATGGACAGCTGATCCTTTTGATGCTGCCACAGTCTATACCTCGTATTCCTGGTCAACCAATATCGTCGGACGAAAGAGATGGAGGCTCTTTCCTCCTCACTGTGCTGCCAAACTACGACGTAAGTGATCGCTACTGCAGCTTCGTGGCCAAGACGAAATATGCACTCAACGAGCTGGCTTTATGGACAGGGTTCCCCAACGTACGCACCTCGGAACTAGCATCAAACTGCGATGAGCTCGATGCACAATACAAAAGTGGTCTTCTGGGACCAGTCGCTGACGGCAAGCTTGGGTGGCCAGAATGGGCTGAAGCTCGGGCACAAGCGTGTGAGATCTTCCAGGAGGTGAGCAAAGATCAGTAGCATAGTCAGCTGGGCGCTCGGAAAATCGCTGTTGACACTACCCGTGCGGCACAACAGCCAGGAGAGACAATCTTTGTGCCCTCAAACTGGTACCATGAAGTCTTGAATATCACCGATTGCATCTCCATCAATCACAACTGGTGCAATTCCTACAACTTGGAGTCCATGTTCAGATCGATGGTCGAAGAGGTCAGTCCTATTCCCATTCATCAAGCTCTCTGGCCCAGGACACAATTGACACGTCTCCTGAAACTGCTTCGTCCTAGGTTGAAGACGTCTCCTCGTCTTTGGAAGATGTCAGAATGATGCTTGAGACTGGAGGTGACAAGACCTGGCAAGGAGAGTGGGTCAAGATTGTGCAGGATGTGGCTCGCCAAGATGCAGGCTGGGCGTGGGAGGAGTTCTTCAACATGGTCGAACTCAACTTGACGGTTCCTCCTGCCGAGGTAAGCCTTATCGTCACACGAGCTTGGACGTTCGGACCTGAAGTAGAGTCCTTACCGAATATGCTTCTCTCTTCCGTCTTCCGACAGCGTCATTTGCGACCCAGCTCTGATCAGATTCACGCCATCATCCGTGGACTGATAAACCAGTTCCATTCACGCCCTGAAGCAAAATGGCTCGGTGACGATGTTGCAGCATGTATCCAGAGAATCACAGCTCTAACACAGAATGATCCTTGAGAACAAATGCATCACGGCATAGGCAGTCCAAAGGAAGTGTGCATCTTTGCGACAATCTCGATGTAGTCAGGCTCATTCTCAGGTGTGATCAGACCATGTCGAATGTAGAAGTCGATCAGCACTGTTGATGATCATCAATGTCAGCACAGTGCTTCGAAGCAGTCGCAGCCTCCATTCGGGCAAGCTCACCAAGCGCGCAGTTTGGCTTGAACTTGGCCTGGCGGATGAATCGCATCGTCTGCTCAAAGGTATAAAGCTCAAAAGCCTCGGCTTCCCCATCGACTGGATTTGGCACAATGTCGGCAGAGGGCAGGGCGAGGTCGTAAGTGTACTCGCACTCCGGCTGAACCAGACCTTCAGGGGTAGTGTACACATAAGTGATGACACCCGTCGCCTGTTGCCGTTTGGAAACAAGGATTGAGAAGATTGCGCGCTGTATCGCATTGGAGATCGGAAGAGGACTGACCTTGAGGTGTTTCCTCACCAGATCTTCCGAAAAGCCTGCCTCCTCCCAACTTTCCCTCACCATAGATTCACCGGGTGGTTCACCGGCAGTGATACCGCCAGCAGCCTACGTGATTGTGTCAGCATCCAATCAGACTTGAGAATCTCGTCGATTGTTGCAGAGGCTAGCTCACAGTGTTGTCCAAGTAAGAAGGCCAGGTAGGCTTGTTCGCGGCTCGGCGAGGGATCCAGACCTGCATGTCAGGGGTGTATGCAGTCATGTGGACGCCAAAAGTGGCCACTCCGAACAGGGCACAGGCTGCGCGTTCCAAGCGGAAGGCAATTTGGTGATTGGGGCCCCAAACTGCGTACAGCTCGTTCCTCCAGCCATCCAGAGGGTAGGGGAATTTCTTCTCGGATCGCCATTTTTCCGCGAGAGCCTGCAGGGCAGCCGAACGTTCTTCTGGCTTTGAGCAGGTCTCTGTAAATGTGATACCTGGAAGGGTCGTCTTGAGGGAAGCGGAAGCTGGGACGATCTCGAGAGGACGAGGTTGAACTGATGACTGCGACGCTGCAAGCTCCCGTTCTACAGCTTGGAAGACTGAATTGGGCAGATACCCATATCGACGGCTGTCGACGATGAAAGGGTGCAAGCTCGGGTCGAGGTGGGGCTCAGAGTTGTGACAAAGGTCCACGATCTCGAGCAGCGTATGCTCGCTCTCATTCGCTGCAGCACTCATTGCTGTCGCTTTTGACCTGCTCCCTGTGGTGGACGACCTTCTCAAGGACATGAAACGAAATTTCCTCGGTGTCCGTCGGCGGCATCACAGCCCCGTCATCAGCTTGCTTTTCTCACCCACCAACAGGTCATGCAGTACACGCTTCGATACTGCACCACCATGACAGAACAGGCTTTGTACGCGGTCACTCATGTGAGCCTCAACGTCGTCGGTCCTGGACTTCTCGCTCTTGCAGACTGACTCCTGATTTTCCTGATCGTTGTAGCATTACGAAGGTAGCTGCTGAGAGTTGTCAAAAGAGCGGCCTTCCAGGCACCTGATCCTGACTTGAGTTCTTCTACAGTCCTCTACCAGCGCGAGACCGCTTCGACGGAGCTAGGCAAGGGGCCATGGCATGATGGTAGTGAGTGGTATTTTGAAGTAGCGCATGTATTTAGGACTGTGTCAAATCCTCATGACGCTCGCCCGTCCTCAAAGCGCTACAACATCACCTGATGAACGGAAAGGTAAGGCGGACGTCCCTTCGTTTGCCGAAGGCAATGAGCTGAAGGGCTTTCCTTATAGATGCTCGTCCTTGATGCGGCCGGCGAAGTGATTGCGGAGGACTTCAAGTTCGTGCAAGGTGAGAGATGGGCTCCAAAGCGTGAAGAGGCGGGTAGCTTCCATCAGTCCCACTGAGCCCATGTCGCTCGAACTTGCAGCCTCGCATAAGGTCTGGGACCAGGGCAAAACCATGTTGCTGAGTGAGGATGTGTCCGTGGAGATCCAAAACTTTGTCAGAGCGAGTCGGACGGTGAGCTCACGATTTAATCAAAAGTGCGCTGGAGTCGGACGTAATGTCTAAGTCTGGTCTCCTCTCAGGATATCACACCTTTGGTCCAGGCCAGCAAGCGTGATGCAAGCCGTGAAGAAAAGACAGCACACCACCCCTCGAAGGACGACCTTGATCAGCTCCGCCCTTCGAAATTCGGTCGCTTTGAATTTCCTCAGGGCGAAGTGGAATTGGTGACCGGCCAATCGATGGGGTTGACAAGCAAACCTGCGAGCATGGGCCGCTTCGTGGGTCTGTCTGAAGAACAAAAGCAGATGCTGGAGGATGAAAGGTAAGCCTTAGATGCAGCCCATTTCACTTTTCGTCGTGCTCAGATTGTTACGCCGACTCAAGTCTGAGCAGCTCAAAACATGGCCCCAGCTCGACGATGTCAAAGCGCCCGTATCAGAATTCGGGACAAGGCGTAGGCCCATCATCGTCGAAAGGCCGCCGGCTAGGAATGACGCGGCGCCGATGAAAGGTGCACATTCCGTCGAGCTTCGAGACTTCAAACGCGCTCCGATCTGCTCACGCACATGCGCATGGCGGAAGGATGCTGCGATGTTGATGAGGTAACTGGTATCGATTGAGCAAGTGGCACGCCATGAAATTTAAACAGGTTGTTTCTTCGGCCGAACATCCAAAATTTTCGGACTTTGGGATGGGTCGGCATTGGCGGGTCACGGCACCTCTTGACTTCGGCTGCAACCGAATCGATACTCGTAGATAGGATGACTCTTCCATCGATGACTCGGGTTTAGGCTGTACCTCCCATGGAAGGCATGCTCTGACTGGCGCGTACCATTCTGATACGTACGAAGGTGTCCTCACTTGGTTTAAATGCTTGCTCACCTCTAATTTCGAGCTCTCAACCATCTTGCCGCAAATTCTGCGCTGCCTAACTGACCGGTCTGTGTTAGCTCATCGCCACATTCAGCTCAAGCTCGAGATGGCAGCTGCCGCAGGTTCCCGCTCCAGCTCCTTTTTGCAGAGATTTTTCCAGATCACACAGTCCAGCGCTCCTCGCAAATGCGCGACGACGGCCTTCACCTTTGGGCTAGGCGATGTCATTGCCCAGCAATTTGTCGAGAGGCGGGGAACGAAGCACGATCTCCTGCGAACGACACGTCTGGCATTCTACGGCGGCGTCATCTTCTCGCCATATCTTCTGCAGTGGTTCAAGGTTTTGGACAAGATCCAGTTCAAGAATAGGATAGCAACGATCACGACCAGGGTTGCGGTTGACCAGACGATCTCCGCCCCGATTATTGTCACAATGTTCCTAAGCAGTACTACCCTGCTGGCGGGCGGCTCGACAACAGACGTCAAGGAGAAGCTGAGACAGGTGAGAACAGAGACTCCTGTGGCATAAAGTGGACATTTTGAAAAGATCTCTGACACCACGAAACTGCAGTCATGGTGGTCCACGGTCAAGACGGGCTGGCTCGTATGGGTGCCGACACAAACGATCAACATCTCCGTCGTGCCTCAGGACTACCGGCTGATATTTTTGTGAGTGCTTTGCTAGTATTCGAGTCGAGAAGCGCGATAATGCTGACACATCTCCCACTGTTCGACTGTGTGGTGTAGAAGCACGGTGGTAAGTTGCGCCTTGTTTCATGGAGTCCTCCTTTTTCTCTCATTCTTTGACCCTTTCCTCACAGGCGTTATGCTGGAATGTCTTCCTCTCCGTGTAAGTACTGACTATAATTGACCGGGCGGTGTCAACACCAACTGAGCGGTGCTTTTATATGTACAGGGTATCGGCGAACAAAGTCGTGGATCAGCAAAAGCTCAATTACGAGGTCGAAGAAGAGGTCCGACATCTGGAGGCAGAGGCGAAGCGGGAAATAAAAGCGATTGTCGAGCGATGAAAACGTAGACGCAGAGAGTCACTTGCTCCTCATTCTCAATAGAAATCAATACCATCTCTAACTCCGCTCAAGGACTGGGTCTTCAATGCCCGAGTCAAACTGAAGCAATCGAGTGAAGAACCAGATGAAGAAATTGAGCAAAGTGAACTCGGGAAGGGTACAGTTTATCCGAACAGGATCGGGCCCCTCGCATGTCATCGTGCAGCGCCCGTGCAGAACCCGAAGGGAGGCTCACTCCAAAATTCCTGGAGGGTTGATCACCTCGATAAGGACTGGAAGGCAGGCGCACCCACGACTCAGTCCTGAGCTCCTTTCCTCTCCAAGAACCATGTCAGCTGCAGGCGCAAAGTCGGGCGGGTCCTTCCTGCAGAGATTCATCCAAGCCTCCCAGTCCACCTTTCCACGCAAGTGCGCATCGGCAGCGTTTCTGTTCGCTGCAGGAGACTGTATTGCTCAGCAGGCCATCGAGAAGCGCGGCTCGAAGCATGACTTCTGGCGGACGGGGCGACTCGCTTTCTACGGTGGAGTCATCTTCTCTCCAATCCTGGTCCAATGGTTCAAGGTGCTGGAGCGGATCCAGTTCCAGAGCCGAGCTGCGACGATTGGTGCCAAGGTAGCGGCTGATCAGCTTATCGCGGCGCCAAACATTGTGCTGCTGTTCTTCAGCAGCACCACTCTCATGGCGGGCGGATCAATCGACGATGTCAAGGCGAAAGTCAGAGAGGTGAGCTCAAGGAACCCGCTGCGTTGACTGATACACTCCTGATACGTCTCGCTGCTCTACAGTCCTGGTGGCCGACAGTGAAGATGAATTGGCTCGTTTGGGTGCCTGTCCAGACTGTGAACATGGGATTTGTGCCCCTGAACCAGCGGTTCCTGTTTGTGTGAGTGCTGTCATGGCGGCCTTCCTCACAGTCGTCGAGTCTGCATGTTGACGCGCCCGCCGATCTGTCCTCTCTCCATCAGGAACGTCGTTGTGAGTACAGTAACATTTTTTTTTGGGAGGACTGGGGGTCGCGTGCGCATCGCTGACGACTTACATCGTTTCCATTAGGCTCTCTTCTGGAACACCTTCCTCTCGGTGTAAGTCCACAACGTACACTCTGCCGATGCCCCTACCTGCTCTGTACTCACCAAATGCTTCCCTTTGTCCTGGCAGAATGAGTGGTTCCAAGGGCGAGCAAGAGGAGGTCAAGGACGAGATCACCAAGGAGGTGCGACTGCTGGAGCAGACCACGGAACGAGAGCTCGTGGCTATTCGACACGAGGGCAGCAAGGAGCTGGAGAAGCTCAGGGCCAGAGCAGGTGCCTCTGGCAAGCTGGTGTGAAAGGTTGTGGTGATTGTCACTCATTGGACGGAGCCTGCCTCAGGATTGGGACCCCATCTTATTGCGGACGAAGCTGCAGTCGCTCTGGTTGCATCTCAATACCATATCACCTTCTTTACCTCTTTATTATTACTTGCTCTCTTTCGCAGCAGTGGTGTCAGGGTCAGCACAGCGTGAGAGATACGGCCGAGCGAACTGAATGCTGCAAGAAGGGTCCCGAAATAAGGTTTGGGAGAACAAGGAAGGCTCACGCGAAGTTCGTGACGAGTGGAGAGCGCGGCGAGGTCGGTCGCGTGCAGACTGCAGCTAGCTGCCAAAGTGATTTGCAACAGACGAAGCGTTGAGCACAAGAAAGTGAGCGACCTTGTTGGCGATTGCTTCTGACCATCCACGTCGTCGCTGCGCTCGGGGTTGCAACGACGACTTCCGGCCATGTCCGTCGTGCTCCCGGACTGGGTTGCACACTTCGAAGCGGAGCGCAAGAAGCGACAGACCATCTTCAGCGTCCATGCACATCCCGACGGCACTCGTATCGCTACAGGAGGACTGGGTGAGCACTCCGGTCTTTGACTGCAGCATCTTCCCCGCCTCTTGTGTCTCACTCTCTGCCCTCGTCATCTTGCTGCTGCGTAGACTCAAAAGTATGCATCTGGGCAACAGGGCCCCTGCTAGACGAATCGCTTGACAACCCCAAGACGGACAAACTGCTCTCCACGCTCGCAAGGCATTCAGGTGTGTCATCACTGCACTACTCAGTGCTTCAGGCTGCTGCTGCAGCATGCTGACACGGTCTGCTTTCATCCAACCTCTGCGCATGCAGGAAGCGTCCTCGTCGTGAGATGGTCCCAATCTGGAAAGTTCCTGGCCTCGGGCTCTGACGACACCATAGCGCTCGTGTGGGAGCTCGACCCTGCTGGTGCAGGTGCGCTCGCATTTGGATCAGCCACAGAAAACGTCGAAACATATCGCTGCGTCCGCCGCTTGTCCGGCCACGAATCAGATGTTGCAGATCTTGCCTGGAGTCCTCACGACGAGTTTCTCGCAACCGTCGGACTCGACTCCACAATCTTCGTCTACTCCGGCTACACTTTTGACAGGGTTCGCAAACTCGATGGACATCAAGGCTTTGTTAAAGGAGTCGTATGGGACTCGGTGGGCCACTTCTTGGCGACGGCGAGCGACGACAAGACGGTCAAGGTGTGGAGAGTGTCGGACTGGCAGCTAGAAGCGGAAGTCAAAGCGCCATTCACCAACAGTCCAAATTCACTCTTCTTCAGAAGACCATCGTGAGTATCGAAGAACTCAGGCGGTAATGGGTCCGTGATCTGAATCTTGGTTCCTTTGGCTACAGGTGGTCACCCGATGGCGCGCACTTGCTGACTGCCAATGCCATGAATGGACCGGTGTTCGTGGCCAGCGTAATCACCAGGGGGACCTGGTCAAGTGATGTTTCGCTCGTTGGTCATGAGAATGCGGTCTCAATCACTGTGAGTCCCTTTGTGCATTCAAAGATCTGCCGTATGCTCATGTCGCTTTCCGTGGCCAGGCTTTCAATCCACGTTTGTTCCGAGGAGCCGAGTCACCCACGAGCGTGGCAACTGTGCTTGCTCTTGGCTCTATAGATCAAAGTGTCAGCGTCTGGGTAACGGGCCATCCTCGCCCAGTGCTGGTCTTCCGCGAGGTGTTCGATCGTCAAGTGACAGACTTGTCTTGGTGAGACTTGAGTCAAATCATCGTTCTGCGCGCGGCCCGGTTAAGCTGACCATTTTCTTTCGCCGTCATACCTCCAGGTCTTCGGATGGATTGGTGCTATATGCCTCCTCAGCTGATGGGAGCCTTGCCGTCTTCCAATTCACCCATGACCAGCTGCCCAATTTTGCAACAGAGGCTGAGCTGGAGAATGCTCGGAATGTCTTTGGATTCCGTCGCCCACAGCCGATCAGCGCACACAACATGCATGCATCCCGTGCAATATCCGCTACGCCGTCCCGGCCCTCGCCTTCCCAGATCACCTTACTGCCCAATGGTCAGCCCGCGCGACTGAAGCAGGAAATCACCATCAAGAACGGCAAGCGGCGGATTCGTCCAACTCAGATCAGCGAGGTACCAGGAGACTCCTACACTGGCCCGTCGTCAGAACAACCTGCGGCACTTCCAAGCACAAGCATGGTTGTCGGCATGCCCGCAATCGAATTCGGAGGCGTCAAGCGGAAAGCGGAGGATGAAATCGATCTTATTTCCGGTCGCGTTCTAAAAGCACCGGTGATGAAGAGCAGTTCTCGTGAAGTAGGCGAGACTTTGGGTGCACATGCACAAAGAGACATCATCTCGGCCCAAAATCGCACTTCGTTTATCAACGTCCCCAGCGCCTTTACAAGGACTCCAGCGAGTGCTGCTGCTGGCGGCGCGGCCTTGAATCTGCCCCTGCCCCGAGTCGCGGCTTTCTCCAGAATTGAATATGGAGGATGCCTGCTTGACGTGCGCAATTTCGATGGGACTGGCTCGAGTGAGTATCTCGCACTTTTCCTGAACAGCACAGGTCTGAAGCAATGTCCAATTCTGCTATCCTCAGGGCCAGCCGAAGTCGCTCAGATTGAGTTGCCTATCGATGGCACCCAAGAGAAAGTGCTATGGATCGACTTCCATCCCGTTCCTGTTGTCGCCGCGACCATCACGCCACGATTCTCTGCGGTTGTGACCGCTGATCGAATGCTCATCACATACGGCGCCTCGGGGCGACGGATCGCCAACGTCAAACTGGAGGCCCTTCCCTTCCTCATGAGATCGGTCGGGCGATATTTGATGATTATCAACACTCGGGGCGACATATTGCGGTGGGATGCCATTGCGCGCAGGCAATTAGACCCCACGCTTTCACTGAGCACCATTCTCGACTCACCAGCGGGCTACAATCGGGACCCTGGCTTGCTCTTACTCGACGGCTTCATTTACACAAACGGTTTGCCCATTCTGGTAATGGCCTCGGAAAAGGTTTACACCATCGATGCTCGAACAGGTTGCTTTGTCTGCATTGCGGACAGCTGGTGGGCTGAGCATTCACCGTACTGGGATCGGTCATATCGCGCGCGGCTGAGTGGCTCGTTGTCGAACCCAAGCGCTACACTTTGGACTGAGCCGATGAAGGCCATCGAAGCCGAAATTAACAGTCTTGTGGCTTCTCGTTCAGCTATACGCTTCCCACCGCCGCCGTCGGGTGTCCAGAGGTCGGGAATGGAGGACGCGGTGGCGATCCGCCATCTCGAAACGAGAATGCAGGCTTGTGACTTGCTTGGAAGTGCCCAGGAATACAAGGCCAACTTGCTGCTGTTGGCCAAGCGCCTTTCGGACGAAGGCATCCGCAATATGGCGGAGGAGCTGATCAAGATCCTCTACGGTCCAGTTCATTAGTAAGTGGTACTGCTGGATCATTTTCAGATCGCCGCACATTGCTGACCATTGCTTCCTGTGCGTACAGTCGGCATGGCGCGAAGGAGACTTGGGAGCCAACCGTAGTAGGGATGGAGAAGGTGAGTAGTGTGATTGGTAAGCCCAAGACGCCTTCATGTGGGCATCACCGAAGCTGACATTTTCCCTTGTCGGAACAAAAGCGCAAGCTCCTGTCAGCTGTTCTGAGCGTGTTTGCGGAGGGTCGCTTACACGCGCTCGCCAGCCACTGGCAAAGCATGCTGGCGCTTACTTCAGGTCCTTTCGATTGAAATCCTTCCGGATACGCAATTTGTCACTTCACAACGACCAACCTCACGCTTTCAGGCACGATTGAGCCTGTGATGTTAATACATGTTGTTCTCATTATGTACGCTGAGTCGGAAACATGGTCAGGTAACAGGCAGGGAATCCGGTTGGCAATTTCCACTGGTCGAGTTGTCCATTTGCGTCAAAGGCGATCAGATCGGCCACGATGGCTGCACATGCAAAAGCACGAGTCATCCCGTGACCCGAGTAGCCCGCCGAAAGATATTGGGATGGAACTGGAACACTGTGATCAGACGAAGGCAATGGTCCCACGAGAGGATCCTTGTACCGAGTCATGCCGATGATGCCTGTCCACTCGTGAGAGACATCTGCGGGGGAAGTGCCAAAGTTGCTCGGAAAGGTGGATGGCAGGGATGATCGTAGAAATGCAGAGATGGAGGGATGGATAGTGCTATCGTCGCTGTTATCGTACTCCATTGTCTCCGAGAGATACCGCCCGCCTCCAAAAATGGCTGGGCCAGCACTGGTTTGGCCCGCGGGCGTCGGCCGCTGCTGAAGGTACTCGTAGCCAGCATTGAGGCTCATGCCCATTTCCCAGCGCTGATCATTCGACGCAGTAGGAAGCGCGGCGACACATTGCGCCCGAGTCGGGACGATCCCATTGGGTCCAGCCAACTGAGGCGCGAGGTATGAGGCGTAAGCGTTTGTGGCGTGGAGAACATATCGGGCCTTCAGATCCGATTGAGACGGACCCAGATTCAATACGACATCGACCGGACGGTTGTTGAGTTTGAGGACAGGGGTATAAGTGTATGCACGCAACATGACACCTTGTTTTCGAGCAGCCTCGAGGGAGAGCTTCCAAAGGAGATGGACAAGTCGGCGTGGATGCAGATGTGCGCCAGGAATTTCGTAGGCACAAAACACGCCGTTTGGATGGTGCAATGCCTGCAGAGAGAGACCCGTGTTGAGCAGGTCCAGAACCGCGCGTAGATGTTGTTCGTAGAGAACTACTCACCTGCGTGCACTCGTCTTGTTTGACCTTTCGGACTTGTTGGACAAAGTCGGACAGCCCTGCCGCCTTGGCCGCCTCGAGGGCAGCCTCAAAGGTGGCTTCTTCGGCTGGATTGAAGCAGAGGTGCCAATTGCGCTTGTGAACGAGCTGCACCTCTTCCGCCGCCCCGTTCGCCGAGATGATTTCGATCAACTTTTGTGCAGTACCCTGCTCGAGCTGCAGAATTTGCTTTACTACGGCGTCAGTTTGGGACGTGTTGGTGGAGTCAGCGTCCTGTTGAAGGCGACAGAGATGCGAAGGATTCGAGGCGAGATCGAGATAAGACAGGGCAGAAACTGGTGTCAAATGCCCTCCGTTCCTGCCGGTGGCTCCTGAGCCTGTACCGCAACTGCAGTCAGTGAACGAGGCCCAGCAACCTTGGTGCGTGGATCCGACTCACAAAACTGCCTGGCCTCGAGGACGACAATGGACTTGAGAGAGTCGGGTAACACATCAGCACGATGAAGCAAGTGATATGCTGCACTGATACCCGTGATGCCAGAGCCGATTATGACTACATCTGCGCGTCCATGTTGCTCCCTTGAGAGGGGACTCGTCTTCCTTCCGTCGTAGATTTCGTCTGCCTCAGTCGGGTCTGCCGAGGTGGCGAGCCAGTATGACGAGGTTGGGTCTGGCACTGGCAGCGTCGACGGTTCTGATGCACGACCAAACGCTTCAGCATCTGCCGCATCCAGCGAACAGCCGCTCAGTTCAGTCATCGCTGCTGCTCTGCCCCCGCGATCATTGGCACGTCGGGCGAGGCTCTCTTCGCTCGGAGGGGTTGGAGATCGTGGTTGTACTGACCACGACGAGGACTGAACTTCGAAACAGGTCGCTCACTGTTCGGTGATGCTGCCAAAATGTCTCATCTCGCAGGCAACGCATCAGCAAATGATGGCTACACTAAGAGGCCCACTGACAGCATAGAGCAGGCCCAGAAGGAAGCTCGGCATGCGCACCTTCCCCCAGTGACCAAGTCTGGCTCTGCTTCAAGTTCGTCAACACCACCCGACCCGCCAACAAAAGAACAGAACAAGCTGGTGAAGACGCTGAAAAGGATACTTGGGCCTGTATGGACGCCCACTCAAGCATGGATCAAACGATGTTCGAGCTGGGCGCAGATGAAGCCAATCCTGCGAAGCGCCCTCTTGGCCTGGATTTGCTACATCTTCCTTCTCATCGATCCGGTGGAGCGCATGATGGGTCAAGCTTCCTTCCTGATCCTCATCGGCGCATTGATCTCACCGGCAGAATTGCCTCTGGCGATGACCATTGAGCGCGAGATTTTCAACCTCGGCTTGGTTGCCCTCGCATGGGCATGGTCGTGTCTCGGCCTCAAGCTCGCCAACCTAGCAAGAGACCACCCGTTGAACCGTAACGAAGTTGATCTGTCACAAGTCTACCAAGGCGCCTACCTCGAAGCTCGGTCGTCCGCTGTGCTGGCCGCATTTCTGGCGCTCGGTAGTGCCTTTTTCCTCTACATCAAAGTTGCCATTGGACCTTCCCCGTACCTCTTCGGTTCCATCTTTGCCGCCATTCTTGTCACCATTGCGGCCACCACTGGAGTGCTCTTCCCGTTTCCCTTATACACCATCGGTCAGGCAGTTATGGTTCCTCTTGCGATCAAGGCAGGTCTGGCAATTTTCCTTTCAGCCGTCTTCTTTCCCAAGTCGGTCAACAGCCTGCATGTGGAACGCCTCGTACAGCTGCTCGGTCATGTTCGAGGAGCTGTCGAGCAACAACAGGACCTCTTCAAACAGCATCCGGACAGACCTGACTATGATTTCGATGCAGTTCACAAACAAGTCGCTGTCGCCGAAGCGGCAATTGCGCCTCTTCAGGGCGCTTCCCGACTACTACGACGCGAAGTCAGCTTCGGTCTCCTGAGCGGAGAGGACCTGAACACCCTTCAAGAGGCGGCCGTGAGCTTGATCTCACCGAGCGACGGATGGTGCTTCTACTACTCCATGATCCGAATGGACATGAAGTCTGAGCACTTCCCGGGCACGCCGGCCCCATCGCGGCCCATTTCTCGGGTGGGCACGCCCATGTCGAGTCGGCCTCCATCCCCGGACAGTCCTTCGGGACGTAGCACGTCGCTGCACGAGGAGAGGACCACCGACAATCACACGAACGATGCCGGAAGCCGCTTCTCTGCCGTGTTTCGGCCTCATAAGCAGCATATTCTGCCCCTGGCCCACGTCGCTGCGGGTGTGCGAGCTCGAAGACGCAAAACGGCAAGCACTGTGCCCGTCGCCACATTTGAATCGCTCAGATTTGCCAGAGTGGAAGCCCATCTCCACACGCGCGAGGCTGACAGGCACACCGTTCGTGTCCATCAGCTACTGGGCGAAGCCAACAGTGACCTGATGCAGGCTTGCGGTGAAGCACTGGATGAGATCCTGTCGCTGTTGAAAACGATCAACTCGTCGCGATTCACCCTCTTTCGACTCTGGCTGCTGCGGCACTTTGGAGGTGGGGAACCCAAGTTGCCACATTCAAACTCACAAGCGACTGCAGAGAAAGGTGAACCAGAGACTGTACGGAAGGCCATCGAGTTTCATCGCGAAAAGGTCGAACGCGTGTTGAAAGCATTCCAACAAGACAGCCGTCACCTGGTTGATCGATGCTTCCTCGGTCCAGGTGGAGAAGCGACGACGTCCGCTGACCAGGCCGCCGTCCCGTCGGAGCCCGGGCTGGAAGAGCGTCCACATCGATATCTTTATCAAGCGTATATTCACCAGTTCCACACCATTGGCTTCGCCAAGAGACTGCTCGGCTTGTTGGAGCTGCTCGAGAAGATGGACATCACCGAGCGTCCGGCTCGCTTTTGGTTTCCAAGTCTACCACACCTGATGGATATGAGCTTGTTCGGATCGAGCATTGGGCATCCGGATGAACATGCGGATGACGAAGATACGACCAAAGTAGAAGGGACCTCTGACGCTCACGTCTACAGGGGACAGCAAACGAAGAAGAGGGATCCTGAAGCTCTGGAGCCCAGCAACTGGCTTCAGAAAGTGGGCAAACGTGAGTATGACAAAAAAAAAAAAAAAA